>JZLH01S0522939.1:18765-35695 GCA_001188425.1 Eucidaris tribuloides
TTCATTAACCCCTGACCTGCTACAAGTTGGGATGCACAACTATTGTTGTTTTGATGTTTATGCACAGTGTATTGCACGGTACACACATGACTTCAAGGGATTAAAACCACAGCCCCTGAAATCTAATTCAAAGAATTCAGTCAAGCTTCCTGTGCACCTGACTTGAGTTATTTATTAACCACGGGCCCTACATGCTATAGGTGGTTCATATCATATCACCCAAGGCATACAATTCTTTCTAACTTGTGTCACAGCCTGTAATGTAGACAGTGAATTTTGATTTTATTAGATGACATGAATGGTACACTGGGGTACCAAATAGAAATCTGCCATTTAATTTGTTGAATTATGTATTTGATTTTTTCAGTGATCTACCCTGCTGCATTCTATCTTCACGACATAAAATGTATGTGCATAAGATTAAACAATGCCAGATACCCCTTTTTTCACTTCAACAGGCCAAAATTTGAAGTGGCTGATTAATCATTTTTCACACAATCTTACTTGGACACGAGGTTTAAATCTACATCCCACACGAAAACATCTACTAAAATAATATAGTCTGCCACAAACAGATCCATATTCATTTTCAAATATTGCTTTGATTTGCTGCATGCACCAAATTGTTTGACTTGCACAGCACAATTTAAAAGAAAGCATTTAATCATACAAGATCTACAAAATCTAAATGACATAATTTCACATTTTTATTTGATAATATATTTCAGATTAATTGTGCAACAGCTATACTATACCTATACATGTACATGTATATGAAACAAAATGGTGATACAAAGAATTCAAATCATACAAACTGTTACACGAAATGGCAACATAATAATTTCAATCAAGGCCCTTGAAACATGGTAATTTCCACTTTTCTTCTGATTCCTCAGCAAATTCATTGTACATTATTAAATCATTGTGGACATATTCATCAAAGTACATGTACTTGAATTTCTCAAAATGGAAAAGAAATACAGGTAGGAGTAGGAGGAATTGACATAATACTCAAATACAACATTGCAATGTGATCATAAATTCACTTTACGACTAAGCAGCTACATGTACATGTCCTATTGTGCCTATCACAAAATATGGATGCTATGCACATCACAGGTTTTGTGATTAAATGGTTGGTTGTCTGGCAGAAGGGCCCTAGCATATGTTTCCTGCAGAAGGGCCTTAACACTAAATTATATAAGTATGCTAGGGCCCTTGTGCCAGACAACTGATGAAGTGTGCACTTACATCTGTTTGCATTTTGTACATACATAAGACTCTTGCTATAATTACAGACTCCTTGGGACCAGCAAAATTATTTATTAATTTGTTACATCAAAATTAAGTTATAGCAAGGTTGCAAACACAATAAAACACAAACAAAATTTCAAGTTTGACACCACTAAAATTCCTTTGTTGTAATCCGATTTTGTTACTTTGACGTTCTTTCAACAAGTGTTTAAACATACACATATACACAGCCAAGAACTTTGTGACAGAGGGCTTTAAGATTGAGTAACAGCCTTTGCCAGCCCTCAAATTACTCTATTTGAAACTCACATCAGTAATATTAAACAACACTGAAAACAGTTAAAACACCTCTCCCAGTCCTATGGTGTTGGGAGGGGGGGGGGGGTCAGGATCCTCCCCCTGCATACACCACTACATATATGATAACTGTAATGGCGCACAGTACACGGTACCTACAAAGACGGGTCAATGATAACGTAATGATGCATCAAATTTTTACTGTCGTACATATGTACGCACCGATGACGCATCGACTTCTTACTGTCGCAGGTACGTAAAAACTGATGACGCATCAACCTCATGGGTTCACCTTCCGGCCAGAATCAGCTGTGCTAGCCTTTCACAAGATGGTTGTCCAGAGATGATAACCTACAGCATTGATGATGTTCTCGATGTGTTTCTGCGTCTCCATGTCTAGGATGCTGGCAACATCAATGGGCGTCGCCGACATCATCCCTGGGTTGGGCTGCTCCTTAGTGATCAACTCCATCTCCTGATGAGGAAGGAAAATATGATCATGATAGAAACACAATCTAATGTACAGTGGGAACATTGTGAACTAGAGCAATTCGGCTGCGCCCAGCCGATGAGGTATGCCTCCGCACCCCCGTGCAATTACATACTTGAAATGTTCGGGGCATCGTGACCTTTGACCGTTCAACTCTGAAATCTCATCAATGCCCCATAATACATACTTCACCCAAGTTACATCAATATCCGACAAGTCGTTCTCAAGTTATCATGGTAAAGACATTAATTATGGGGCCTCGTGACCTTTGACCTTTGAACTCCAAAATATGATCAGTTCATTGGTGCCTCACAACACTTACTTCACCCAAGTTACTTCAATATCCAATAAGCCGTTCTCATGTTATCATGGTAAAGACACTAAGTATGGAGCCTTGTGACCTTTGATCATTGACCTTTCAACTCCAAAATCTAATCAGTTCTTTGGTGCCATATAATACATACTTCACCCAAGTTACATCAAAATCCAACACACCGTTCTTAAGTTATCGTGGTAACGAGCCCAAATCAGACGTGTTTTAGGCCCTGTGA
Organism: Eucidaris tribuloides; assembly: GCA_001188425.1. Classification (NCBI taxonomy): domain Eukaryota; kingdom Metazoa; phylum Echinodermata; class Echinoidea; order Cidaroida; family Cidaridae; genus Eucidaris; species Eucidaris tribuloides. The sequence goes on from JZLH01S0522939.1 coordinate 21,358, forward strand.
CCTTTGACCTTTGACCTATCAACACCAAAATCTCATCAGTTCATTGCTGCATCATAATACATATTTCACCCAACTTACATCAAAATCCGATCGGCCGTTCTCAAGTAATCACGGTAACGAGCCCAAATCAGACATATTTTAGGCCCGGTGACCTTTGACCTTTGAGCTCCAAAATCTAATCAGTTCATTGTTGCCCCATAGTACATACTTGGTCCTAGTTACATCAAAATCTGATCAGCGGTTCTTAAGTTATCGCGGTAACGAGAACTGGTGACGGATGGACGGAAGGCCGGATGCACGGACGGACAACCCGAAAACATAATGCCTCCGGCAACTTCGTTGCGGAGGCATGAAAATCACACACCTCCCTAGTGTATTACCTGTAATACTTTCACTACTGTAGTGCTACTATACTGTAACTATTATAACTACTACTACTATTTTTTACTACTGCTACTACTACCACCATACTTCTACTACTGTTACTACTAACACTACTTCTACTGCTATTTCTACCACTACTAACACTACTCCTACTACTACTACCACCAACTACATGTACAGCTACAGCTACTACTACCGCTACTACTAAGGCCTAAAAAAAATTGTTATGTTGCCCTCCAGTGACTGATCGTAAAATGCGAAAAATCAGGGTCACAATTTTTTTTTTTTCAGCAGACCCAAAATATACAAACTCACCATTTTCGGGAGAAAATGTCAGATTCAAGCTAAGAATTTAACAAAATTCCTATTCACTGACTTAAAACAGCACTTTTATATGTGCATTTTGCCCATTTAAAAGACCCATAAAAAATATTGTGGAACTTGACTCTTGCACAGTTTCGTCCTATACTTGCACAATACACTACTTACATGTGTATTGGTTACATCCGGGTTTTGCTGTGGTAAAAAAAAAAAATAATAATAATAAAGATCGACCAACCGACCCAATTTTTAAAATTTCCCACTTGAGGGCAACATAACAATTTTTCTTTTTTAGGCCTAACGCAACTACTACTACTTCTACGACTACTATCACCACCAACTACAGCTATAGTTACTACTCTACTATTACTACTACTACTACTAATACTACATGTACTACCATTAACTACCAACAATGACTACTACTACAGCTACAGCATCTGCTACTAGTAAAAAAAAAAAAAAATTGTATGTAATGCATGTTTTTAAAAATCAGATTTCTGGGGAAATCACACAAACTTTTAGCCCAGAAATCAAACGGTTAATATGAAATCATGCTGAAGCAATCAGCCAGTTTGTAATTACAGTTTGCACCTGTGTACATCAAAGGTCATTTGTACCATGCCTGTGTTAGAAGACATTTAAAAATACTGGATAGCTCAATGTGAAAGGTATGTGATAAATCATGCATGCACGAGATGCAGATTCCAGAATGTGTAGGTGAAGGTATCCTTCTCAAATAGAATGTAACTAGAAATATCACTGAAGGTGAATAATACCCCCACCCCATCACATACCTCACTTATTGCCATAATATGCTGCTACCATGGCAATGCAGTTTCTGACACATCCCAAAAATGGTCTTGCATATCTTCACCTGAAGACCAATGTGTGACCCAAATTTCATAAGAATACATACGGTCGAAAACTGAGGAAGTAGTTCAATCTGCAAGATTTTTACCTGATTTTTTGCTATAATATGCTGTTACCATGGCAACACAGTTTCCGACACAGCCAAAAATAAGTCTTACACATCTTCACCTCACGACCAATGTGTGGGCCATATTTCAGGAGGATAGGTAAAGAACTAAGGAAGAAATTCGATCCACAAGATTTTTACATGATTTTTTGCTATAATATGCTGTTACCATGGCAACGCAGCTTCCGACACATCCAAAAACATATGTCTTGCACATCTTCACCAATGTGTGGCACAAATTTTATGAGGATAGGTAAAAAAACTCAGCAAGTAGTTGGATACGCAAGATTTTTACATGATTTTTTCGCTATAATATGCTGTTACCATGGCAACGCAGTTTCCGACAAATGCAAAAAATATGTCTTGCACATCTTCACCTCACGACCAATGTGTGACCCAAATTTCATGAGGATTGGTCAAAAACTGAGAAAGTAGTTCGATGCGCAAGATTTGCAACGGACGGACGGACGGACCGCCCGACCGACCGCCCAACCGTACGCTGATTCCTATATACCCCCTTCAAACTTCGTTTGGCGGGGGTATAACAAAAGCACTTAATGCAGGCCATCACCTGAAGAATGGTTGCTCTCAGATGCCTCACTATAAGAGCTTTCCACTCTTCAAAGATATGTGGTATCGTGGGGTCATTTGTGACATCTGCTAAATATGAACTTGCTTATAGAGGATTCCCACTGACAATAATTTATGCTAGAGGACAAACAATCGATTAAAACTGTGCAGCAGAACAAGCAAAGCCATTCATGGTCTAGTGCATGGTGCTACTAGTGTTTGTCCTCCAGCATAGATTATATACTGTCACTTACTGCCGTCTTGGTAGTCCCATCCGTGGTGAAAAGCACCACCTGGTTACATGTGTTGGGCAGTAGCAGCACCAAGTGTTTGATATGACCGTCCTCACTGGTCACATAGCGGGTCACCAGCGGGTAGCGGCTGGCCCGCAGTGCCCGGAAGAGGTCGCTGTACCAGGCCATGCTGTTGTCCAGCAGTGGGAGGAGGGAGTCGTCCAGCTTGGAGAATGGGGTGTGGTGGACGCAGCCCAGCAGGACCTTGAATTCCGGGTAAGACATGGATGTCTGGAGCAAAACAAACAAGAAAATAGTATTATCTCTCAACGTGTCAGGTATTTCCGAACAGTGCAACATTGAGCAATGTTTAGAGGGTAGTGTCACCTTCAAGTTTTTACATGTCATGCATAATAGAGAAAAGTGTTGTATATAACAGCTGTAGATAAAAGATACTTTCTAACAATGTAGTTCTTATGATGATGTCAATATTTCTGCGGTAAAACTACATCCACAAATATATAAAGAAATATTGCTGTTACTCACTGAAAAAAATCTGTAATAAGTTACAAGTTATTCAGTGAGGGTTTTGTGTAAATGTGTAATAACAAATTAATCATTGTCATACTTTTCATTTTGTATATAGCCGCTGGCACTAACTGAAAGGGTATTATTAATGACTCAAACTTGTGGTAGTGATAGAATTAGATAATCTAAAAACTGAATGGGCTTCAAAAAATACCCAAAGGTTACCTCAAAACAAACTGATATCACAGTTAGAGTTCTCAATTCCGATTAAACTTGTGCCTGACAACTGCCTGTGAAGACTTAATCCAATTGGAAATACACATTTTATTTTCACTGCCAACTTGAGGCACTTAGAGTGATGAAAGGTTGCATAGTTAACAAGGACATATAATGAGATATCTTCAAAATGCTTAGACATTTGTTATTCAAATTTGTAATAAAAAAGTGAAATATTCATGTTTTATGTTTAATTTAGCATAGTAAATTTGTATGTTTTGTATGAGTCACATGTTCCTGAAGATTTGTAGTCCTGCAACTGAAGTAGATGACTTCCTGAACAGGCTTTTTTGTAATCAAATGTGAGTCCAAGAATGCTATAAATTTTATGTTAAAGGCACTGTATAACAATGTTTCCAGTTTAAAAAAATCTGAGCTACATGATTCCCCATGCTACTAGTGTCTTTGATACAGTCTAAAAATGAAGCCCTGAAAAAATTGCAGTGTAAAACAATCATTAAGTGCTTTCAAAAAGTGAAAATCAATGAGAGACCATTCCAGCTTTTCTCCATAGACTGCTGTGTTGCAGAATTTCCTATCGCCCGATATAAAATTAATGTGCCAATTTGTATTGCACTAGTGACAGCATAACTGTCCAAACTTTTGTGTTCTAGGGTGTTTATTTGTCCATTCAAACACTGTCAGATATGTCAGATAGCAAAGTTGGACAATTTTTTTAACGGGTCTTCCACAGTGTTATATAGTGTCCCTTTAAGATTTGTAATTTTGCAAATTTTATAATTTTCTGAACTTGTATTTATGGGCAAAGTGCTAAAGTGACATTATTATAATTCATGACTTGTTTGTGCATTCTATAGGCTAATATTGGTATTGAATATGATCTTTTGTAATTTCTGGGCTGGAATTTGATTTTTTTTTCACATTTTCCTTAGTATATAAATTCACTTATGAATTGGAATTGAGTAAATATGTGTTCTGTGGAGTTATTAATCGTGATTTCATACATCTTGTATTTTATAAAATGATATTGAATAATTGTTGAATGTGATTATTTACAATTTATTGGTTGGAAATTGGATTTGTTCTGTCAGTGGAGTAACTAACGTAATACATACATACATTTTTTATTACAAAGTATTTATAATGAGTGTGATTAGTTATGCACTTATAACTTATGGATGGGAATTTGGTATTTTCACACTTTTCTCAATTTACAAATCCACTAAATTGTTGTGAAGAAGAATAGATTGTGGATGTGTCATGTGGAGACAATGGTTGTTTTTGTCCCTCGCCCTCCCTGTTTTTCCCATTTGTTATTTTTTTTTAAATTATGATTGGTACATTGTCGGTTCTGGGCCGGAGGGCGCAATCACTACACAATGCTGATGGTGTTCTTTTTTCTTTGTTAACCCACTCCATAACTTAAGTATTGCGTAGTTATTATTATTATCGTTGTTTAAATTAAATTCAATAAGCGTATTTAGTATGTATATTTTATCTCTTACTGCTTCTGCTCGTATTTTTTTCTTCTTCTCATATTTTTGTGAGCATCCACTGGATTGGGTCAAATAGTCTCATTGACTACAGTTATTTAATTAACTTTTTTTGACCCCAGCAGTCCAGTGGATGCACGTTTCTGAGTTGCGTTATGTACATTCATGTGTCATATAATAACTTGTATTTTGTACTTTTGATTTGCCGAAATAAATAATAATAATAATAATAATTCAAGAGTACGAAAAATAATTCACTACTTTGATGACTCCCCTTGAGTTTATATATGATACATCTGTTTCCTCAAGCCAATGGGTTGAGTAGGAAAAAAAACGAAACAATTTTTTTGTCAAACTCCTTAGGGAAATTACCACTTTAAACACTTAACTAACCTGGCTGTCATCATCTTCAGAGCTGTCTCGTTTCTTGCTCCTCTTGCTGGCGGATGCGGCTGCCGTGGCGGCGCTCTCCATCTCCTCCGCGTCCCACATGAGCAGCTGGTCCCACAGCATGTCGCGACGGCAGTTGATCTCCGCGTTCTTCTCCATGTTCAGGATGCGGTCCCGGGCCATGAGGGCCTCCTTTTCCATCAGGTTGGAGCGGTGGTAGGTGGTGGGTTTGGTTTGCAGTGGCACAGACACCTTTGTGATACACAATTACAAGTTTGCACTTATGAGGTTCATAAACGAGAATGTACATTTTAGTTAGAAAGATAGATAGATAGATAGATGTAGTCTGGGAGCTAGCTACTTCTCAATTTACCCAATCGAGCCCAAAAGATTTGACCCCTCAAAATTACTTAGACTATCTATGAGAATGAAAAAAGATATGTCAGCTGGACCCCATTGGTCGGGTTCAGTCCCCAGGACCGAATTTAAGGGGGTTCATTTACCTAGTCCCACACATAGATTAGTGAGTATGTTTGGCGTCTTCGTGACCTGTATACTGCATGCGTGCGACGCGGTGCGCATTTTGTCTGTATGCACGTGCGTAATCAATGATGTTAATACATTAAACATTGCGCAATGAAATTAATTTACGCGCGCACATACAGACAAAATGCGCACCGCGTCGCACGCATGCAGTATACAGGTCACTAAGACGCCAAACATACCCACTAATCTATGTGTGGGACTAGGTAAATGAACCCCCTTAAATTCGGTCTAGGGACCAAACCCGACCACTGGTGTCCAGCTGACATATCTTTTTTCAATCACATAGACAGTCTGAGTACCTCTGAAGGATCAAATCTTTTGGGCTCGGTGAGGTAAATTGAGAAGTAGCAGGCTCTCGCCCTAATACTTGCTCATAGCGGTGGTAGGTGGTGAGCTTGGTTTGGAGTGGCACTGACACCTTCGTGGTACACAATTAGAAGTTTGCAGTTAAATGCATTACTTGAACATGAACGTACATTGTAAATGGAAAGATAGAAATAGAAAAACAGATAGATAGATAGATAGATAGATAGATAGATAGATAGATACATAGATTGAAAGCCAACAGATTGACAGATCAAAAAAAAAATATGCAGATATATGGATAAATAACCGGAAAAATTAGATATAGTGTACATAAAGATAGATGATAGAAAGATAGATGGAAACATATAAATAGAAAAATAGATGATAGGTAGATAAACAGAAAGACAGATACATAGAGAGATACGAGACAAATAGATAGATAGATACATACATACATACATACATACATGCATACATACATAAATACATACATACATACATACATACATACATACATACATACATAACATGCAAGGATACATTACACATGAACAAAAAGAAATTCAGGCCTTGTCTGCAGAGATATTGATGAATCTTTGAGTTAGCCACATGGTTGTTACAAAAACGATAGGTGGTGACTAGTTTAATTAAAATAACATGACTAAAAATTTACTTTCAAAGTCTTCATAAATCTTGATATCTAAACCAATTTCAAGTCCTCACCTTTGATACTGTGTTTCTCAGAGTCAGAGGATGGACGTCCTTTCGGCTGGTGACGATGACGTAGAACTCCAACTTCAACATGTTCTTGTGGTGACTGGCACTCTCTGGAGTGGTCGCAGCTGAACCGCCGCCCACCGCCGGCGAATTCGATCGCGTCTGACAATTATACTCCATCTCGTCCCACGAAACGACCACCGTGATGTCCAGCTCATCAGAATAGCCACCCCCCTGCCGGTCGGTGAAGTACCCCTGGAGGTTCCTCATCCACACGAGGGCGTAGTCGACGTCCCGCTTCTCGCCGATTGACGTCTGGTCCGGGGAGGAGGTGGGGCGATGACGACTCATGACGATCTTTCTCCAGTTGGGAGGGTGGTGGTTGACGAAGTAGTCGAAGAGTTGCGGAGCCGGCGTATTGAGGCTGAGAAATTGGTGAGTGTCTGCAGTGAAGGAAGTATTTACATATTCCGAAAAATTGGTTAGATTTTGAAGACACGATATAACATTGTGAAAGGCCCATTTCAGAAATTGTCAAACTTTGCTATCTGACATATCTGACAGTATTTTAATGAACAAATAAACATACACACAAAACTCTAGTCATGTTATGCTGTCACTTGCAAAATATGTACTCATGAATTATTGTCGGTTGATGAAAATTCTGCAACACAGCAGTCCGTGGAGGAAACTGGAATGATCGCTCAATGATTTTCAATTTTTAAAAGCACATAATGATAATTGTTTTGAACCACAATTTTTTCAGGGCTATAGTTTTAGATGTTATTGGAGACACAGGTAGCATAGGGAATCATATAGCTGAGATTTTTAAAACTGGACCCATTGTAATACAATGCCTTTAACTTAAAATGTTCAATTAAAGCAAAAGCACCCCCCCCCCCACACACACACACACACACACACCCACCCGCCCGCCCGCCCGCACGCACGCACGCACACACACACACACACACACACACACACACACACACACACACAAGGCTGCGCTTTGAACATCATTCAAAATCTCAAATTGTCACAGTTGAGATGAGGGTAAATTTTAATACTTTTTGTTATTGTGTACATAATATATCACAAGTAAATTTCTAGTTGGATAAATACAATAGATGAGGACATTTTCATGATTTTTCCAGGACGCCCTTTGTAACCATCATAGTTTTCACAAGTTAAGAAGTCAAGTCATAATTCATATGTCACTTTATGCAGAACTATAGGAGAATAAATTCTGCAGTTTTGCTCTGATATAATTAAAGGTAAATGACATGATTGGGGGTAGTCCTCAACTTGGGCTGAAACTACTCTAGAATCAAGTAAACTATGCAAGGATTCTCCTGTGAAAATTTTGCAGTCAAACGTTGACTCATTCTAAAATAACTTATGTCAATATCCCTCGAGGCCAGCAAACCTGCTGTGTGGCTCTCTATGGGTCTTATTTTTATCGTGCCCCGATAAAATTAACATACTAATATGTTCATGCTTGATTCTCCCTATGTAAACAAATTACAGACAAATCCTTCCAGCTGTGAGATCCACTCCAGATAGTGTATAGTTGGTATATATTTCAACTCATTTGGTTCTTGAGGCATTTTCCAGTGTTCCCAATCATGTCACTAACCTTTAAAACTGTCAGCAATACCGATGTAAAATTTCACTGTTGTAGCTTTACCAGCAAGTATTCCACTCCTAAGGAGGTGTATATCAGATAATGATACAAATTGCTGATTTCGGAGATATTAAGCTTGATGATTTTCAAACCTGATTTTCTTAAAAGCACTTTCCCCAAAATAGGTATAGGGGTCACAAATATGTACGTAGTTATAGACAGATGAACAAATGGACGTTTGATGTATGCACACAATTTTTTGGCAGAGGTATAAATATCCATATCAAAGCATTCATTATGACTTTCGTGCAAAATTTTTTTGCCAGACTAAAAATAATCACCTTGACGGATGTAGTTCTGCCTAAAGTTTGGAGGCGGCGAGTAATGTTGCGTGAAGCTGGACAGAAAGCTGGAGACATGATAGCGGGGCTGGAAGCCCATGTCGGGATTGGCAAGATAGGCTTGGATGGTCCTCAGCTGGAAGTCGTAGGCAAACGAGTGGAGGTGGATGAGGTCCTTGTACGTGTCACAGCTGTTGGTGAACATCATGGCAAGCTGGGAAAGGGGGTCAAAGGTCCACAGTCAAGACATTTTTAAATGGAAAAAGCAAGATTGGAATTAGTCCTCAATTTAGGACACAATGCTCCAAGAGTCAAGTACATGGTTTACATTTTTAGTCATAAATTTTCTCCTTGATGTACCGTTACTATCAGAAAATGCTTTGATAGTGAAATTTTAGAGAAATTTGTTGTGTAGCTTTTGTGGGATCAATTTCCATCAGGGCCAGAGATTTATTAAATACTAGTAAACTAATGCTTGTTTCTACTCAAGTAAACAAATTCATCATTTCAGCCAGTGTATGCATTGGTATATGTTTCAAATTATTTGGTTCTTGATGCATTTTGGACTAGGGTTGCAAAATTTCCGGAAATTTTCAGTGTGAAAAATTACAGTTCAACATTCTTAAGGTGTCAAATTTGCTTAGTGGTTGGTTATTTTACCCAACATTGTGTTAAATAACAGTATTCTCAACAAATACGTAATTCAAACGGCCAATGATTCAACAACAAATTAAATTTACACAGCAGCAAAGACAAAACAAACAAACAAACAACCAACCAACCAACTAAACACATCAACAACCTTCCTAAAATAATACCTGTGCATTGATGGTCTTCCCTGCAGGGACTCGTGAACTCTCAAAGGCATACAGCTTCACACAAAAATATGTATGCTGGAAAAATAGATAAACATAGAATATTGACAAGTTATATGACAGTCTGAACAAGAAATACCAATATCGATTTTCTTTTTATTATTACTGTGCTCGACACTTGTACCTGCCCGCCTGCCTGGGGCAACTAAATTTATGGAAGTAAGTAAAAATGTATTGAAAGTAATTTTTCTTGCCTGAATAGCAAAGTCAACATTAAAGCCGAAGTTTAGTTCTTGCGGAATTTTTGTTATTTGAAAGCTTTATGCCCCAATGTCATAACCCTGCAATAATAGATCTGAATGTCTCTAGTTTTTTTTAATATTATACATGTATATACATGTTATACTAACTATATTTAACTTATATATATATAACTATATTAACTATATAACTATATTTTATTATTATAGCATCCAAGGGTTAAAAAGGTTTTAAGGTTACATGTGTCTATACCTCATCTGAAAAAGAGCAGACTCTGACTCTTTCAGATGAGGTATAGGCCTCATTTATAACCGCTTTTAACCCTTTGGATGCCTATAATGTAAAATATAGCTCAAAATTCGGGGTCCCCCGACATTTTCATTAATATTATTTAAAAAACACCTGAAAGCAAAAAGAAGCTTATATGAGTTATACCGCATCTGAAAGGAGCAGAGCCTGCTCTTTCAGATTGAGGTTTAACACATCAACCTTAAAGCATTTTTAATCCTTTAGATGCTATAATATAAAATATAGTCGAAAATCTCGGGGGTCCCCCCGAGATTTTTCATTAACTAATTAAAAAAAACTAAAGACATTCAGAATCTATTATTGCAGGGTTATGACTTTGGGGCATAAAGCTTTCAAATAACAAAAAATCCTCAAAACTAAACTTGGGCTTTAATAACATAATAAAATCAAGAGAGTATTAAAGACTTGGGTTTGTGAATTCAGATTCAATTTTGTGTAAAATTCAAATTAAGAAAAATCTGTAAAACCGTTTCATATATGTACAGTCTCTAATTAACAAGCCATTTGGTCTCTAATTGCCATCGTGCCTGCCTCTAATCCCCCCGTGTCAGGTTTATTTGGATACTGTGCAATAGATATATTAACTTGAAAAAATGACATTGGTACTGCACTGAAGGTATGAAACAGTACAATGGCAAGTAAACGATGAGCAATATACAACGACAATGTAATACATGTGTGTAAGCACGCATTTTGCAATTCTCCCTATCGGCATTTAGCCGATATCAAGCGATATCATGTCGCGATACCAATATCTGGCATTTCTATTGGTATATATACTTTCGGTTCTGGTAAATTGTATATATCGTGCATATATACAACAAATCTGTCATTTTCAACCTCGTCAAGTTTGCAATATTTATACCTCTTCATACCTGAGCAAACATGGATCGACTTGATGACCAATTTTGGAGAATATCTGTGTCACGATTAAACTACTTTCTTAACTTTGTATTCGTGAGAATATAAAAAAGATTGTGACATGATCCATGAGTATTTTAGCATTGATGTGTATGCGCTTGCACGCAGATAGAACTTTTTGTGTCGTAACCTGAAGATTACTTCCTCAGAATTAAGGGCCAAAAAGTCAGAGCACCACATGCATTCAGATTCTGAGAGCTACATGCGATAGGGAGAATAAATAAGTTAATCAAGGTCATCACTTACCCTGAAGGACAGCTCAATGAGGATTATGCCTCCTGGAACTGTGATCTGTAAGTGGCCTAGGACCGCCTGCCTGGGGGACTTCAGCACCAGTCTGGCCCGACGTACCTGTTCAGGTCCAACACGGGATGGTTTGGTCCTACAGGGGTTTCAAAAATTGAAAAAAACATAGAAAGTAAATAAATCAATATCTGATATTTTTTTATTTTTAATCAAGCCTTCATTTAACAATTGGTGACCCGACATTTGAAAACAAATAAAGCAAAGAAACAATAGTTGCGAATGCAATAAAGTATCCACGCCAGCTCTTGTTATACTCTGAGTACTGAAATGTAAACTCTATGGTTAGCAGGTTAGGAATGTGAGGTTAGAGGGTAAGGGTGCGGGCTAATCCTGAAACGACTTCATGTGCCCCCCATCCCCTAATTCTACCCCTAAACCTTATTAACCCTAAACCCTACTAACACTACTGGGGGGTGCACGAAGGAAGACTTGTCCTAATTCAAACCCTTGTCCTAAGTTACAAGTTACCCTAAATCCTAACCCTAATCCTAGTATATTTGCTACTGGATACCATAATGCATTAGCACCACACCAAACGGTAACCAGACATTTATTCTAGTGACAGTTGTTCCGGTGACAATATCTCACAAGACAAAGAGTTAGGGTCAGCAGGGCTGCCAAATTTGATCAATGCCTTTCACTAATTTCTCAGATGAAAATCAGTAATTTTGCCATATTTTGTGTCAAAATCAGTAATTCTCACATGAATGCAGTAGAATCATACAAAAATGATTTGATAAAATCAGTATTTTACAGGTTACTTATTTAGTATTCTTCAGTATTTTTCTATCACTTTACGTAGAAATTACTGAAAATCAGTACCACTTGGCAGCTCTGGGTTAAGTTCAGAATACGGTAGGTTTGGGTGAGGGTTAGGATTAGGGTTAGGGTTAGGGTTGAGGTTAGGTTTAGTGTATAAAAAAATCGTTGGAACAATTGTCACCGGAGCAAACTCCAAACCTTGGTTTTTTGTTTTGCTTATCACCTCTCACCTTTCCTACATCCAAATTCTGTTTTCCCAACTTACCCTTGTCTTGCTGGGGCTGGCGTCGTTTCGACCGACGTGAAGCCCAGAGTCTTGAGGAACTGGGTGTACTGCCTGGCCATTCCGGTCTTGAAGTCGTTGTGCCACGGCGCCTCCTGCCGGGGACTCAAGGGGGCGCTTCCGTCTGTCATGACGTTGCGTCTCCAGTTGGGGTCCAGCAGGAGGGGCGTGCAGCAGTAGTGAACCATCGGGAGCGCTGTTTCAGGAACTCAAGAATGTCCTCCTGTAGAATGATGAAAACATTAAGAACATGGGACGACAAAAAGTGGCTACGGTCAAGAAGTTTATATCCTCCTAAACAGTTGCCGCTGTAAGATTAATTATCATTAGCCAGCCCCATCAGTAATGTCAAAAGCACTGGTTAACACTGTGGAATGATTTTCAATTAAAGTACTCTTTGATAATTTTAGGAAATATTCAACAATATTAGGTGTAACCTCTGGCCTGATTATCAGTTATTTCACATTTATTTACATATTTGTCACTTTATTTATTTTTTCTTAAACAATTTTGTTCAATCCGTTGCAGATGACTTTGTTTCAAACGTATTTTCTCCACAGACCCCAGCCCAAGTTATTTCATTCTTACACTCCAATACTACAATGGGTTAAAGTCCTGATATCAGGGGAAATACTGTAAATGAAGCATCTTTGAGGTATTTCATTCACAAGGCAATGGGTTCCTAGTCCTGGAGTGGAGGAAAGGGAGGTGGATGAGGAAGAGGAGGAAGAAGAGGAGGAGGAGGATGGGGACGAGGAAGAGGGGGACGAGGAGGAGGAAGAGGAGGATGGGGACGAGGAAGAGGGGGACGAGGAAGAGGGGGACGAGAGGAGGAGAGGAGGAGGAGGAGGAAGGAGGAGAAGAAAGAAGAGAGGGGGAAGAGGCGGAGGAAGAGGGCGAGGAGAGGAGGAGGAGGGGGAGGAGCAGGAAGGCGGGGAGGAGGTAAGGAGGAGGAGGAAAATAGGGAAGAGGAGGAGAAGGAAGAGAGGAGTAGGAAGAGGAGGAGGAGAGGAGGAGGAGGAGGAAGGAGGAGGAAGGAGGGAGGAGGGAGGGAGGAGAGGGAAGAAGGGAGGGGAGGAGAGAAGATGATACATTTGTACTTACCTACTGGCTGTCTGGATGTGCTCCTCGTTTCTGCCATGACACATACAAATTTTCCAGCTCCTTCTGAGCCTCTAACTCTAAAATAAGAAAAGAACAATGGAAAAATATTTGGAAGGACTTAACATTGACAGAAAAGTCATGATTATGCTTCAACCATTATAAGAAAAGAATATCAGGAATGGAGGACTCGAGGCCGGCCTTGGCCTCGAGGCCGACTTTGCCAGTCCTCGGCCTCGTAACATGCGGCCTTAGTCACTCAGGTCGAGGCCACAAGATTTTAGTGAATCTGGAGAATCCAAAAATAAACCCCATTTAATTTGTTTGGACATGCATTTTGAAGAGCATGTACATGTGTTTTCAACTAAAATTGTGAATTATGGAAATCCTCATATAACTTGAAGTTAAGTAAATTCACCTCTGATTACTTTCATCTATTCGGCCCGTAAATTAAACAGTAATTCATGAGATTCGATGTAATTTCTCTATGATGTCGCTGCTCTACATACTACAGCAAGACAAGTAGGCCTACTGTAAAAGTTGATTGCCGTTAACTTGCTAGATGTTCTGATGACATTTAGCCTACGTCAAAAATTGCTTACTTCAAAGTCAGCAGCTTTTGCTTTATTTTGTTTGAATTTTTTTCTCATATTGATAAATTTCAGTAATTGGTTGATTGGAATGAATGGCAGATTGGTTGAATGATTGTGATTAATTGATTGTGGTATTTCAAAGTATTTTAACCCTAGTAGTTAACCGGGGGGGGGGGGGGGGGGGGTCAAGTTGACCCCCGTGATGATTCGCGACCATGCCGCGCGCAAATTTTTGATCGCGTCGCTTGCTGACTTTTACTTTCAAGTCTTGCGCTATCTTTTGAGTACCATTTTCGCGAAAATCGGACGTAACGTTAC
>JZLH01S0522962.1:7557-18840 GCA_001188425.1 Eucidaris tribuloides
GTGATTCTGTCATTTTGGTTTCCTACTAATAGTATAATTTCTCTTCCTTTCTCTTTCTTCTACTGCCAACGACCCCCCCCCCCATTTTGCTTCGTCTGATATTACCCTTATGAAAGCTAACATTGGTTTCACATTCATGTAATGTCCCATATTCATGATATATGGAGTTTCTTGACAGCTTTAAGCACGTTTAACATTTCCTTATGTTCTGCTTCGAATTTGATATTATACTATCGTTATATATAGCCAACAATTTTTTTCAGTGTATTTTCCAGTGAAACCCGAATCCCTCCCACGCAAACCTTCAAAGTCAAAACCTCCAAGATCGATGGACTCCAGTTAGTCGATCATCCATTTCTTCTTTCATAGGTGAATACACTTAGTATTAACATTATGACAGAAATAATATGTTGCAGAAGAAACCACACAGGTTGTACCATGACAATGGATCAGCATAATTGTACTGAAATAACTTGTTTATTTTAAATAAATACATTTATATAAACACAGGAGATAAATGCCTTTGCTTTTACCTTGACTTTTAATTATTTTTCCCCTAATAGGATTCTTCTCATACTTTTAGGTTTACAAAATATATACAGCGTGTCCCAGAAAAAAAATGTCCCTCTCGTAGACAAGAGAATAATAGCCAAAATCTGGTTTCAAACTCAATTAAGTTTACATATTTAGAAAGCTCATTTTATTTTCTAACTTCTGTGAAAATTTCATTGGTCTCGCTTCATTGGTTTTGAATACACAGTCCATTATGTGCAGTGCTTTTCAGTCCATTCCAGGTTTGCAGTACTTCACCATGCATTAACCTGAATGGTAATCATGTGGAAGGATGTAGAAGAGAACAATAAAGGTTTACAGGCTGGACATTGAAGGACAAACTTTAAATGAAACACATTCTATGAAAGCAAACCTGACCAGTAGAACTGAATTTTGATTAGTTTTCATTTTAAAAAGTGAATGAACTTGACTATAAGAACACAGTCATTGACATGAAAGTGAAGCATGGAATAACGCATGGTAGTGTGCATTCTTTTTAGTAAACTTGGAATGGACCGGAAAGCACTGCTGCTACATAAGAGCCTGTATATTCAAAACCAATTAAGCGAGACCTTTGAAATTTTCACAAGTACTACAAAATTAAATGCGCTTTCCAAAAATGTAAACTTAATTGAGTATAAAACCAGATTTTGGCAATTATTCAGTTTTCTACAAGAGGGACATTTTTTCTGGGACACGCTGTATACCAAGATTTTGCACTTCGTGAACAAAATTGCCAATGGTGAGAATCGGCTCTTTTACCTTCTTTTTGTGTCCGTTAAATGATATTTGATCTTTTAAATTAAATGTAAAACCGCTTATTTCGTAATTCATTGAAAAGGTCTATGATCTCTATTTATGGTAATAACATCATCGTCAGCATATTAAAACTTGTCCACCCTCAAAGTAACATTGAAACTGAAAGATCAAACCTCCTTGTTACCTCTTTGGTGTGGGGATTTCTTTCTTGCCGGGCAGTGATTTAAATTCAAATAATAACTGTGTTTTCTCTAATTAAGATACCGTACGCGGTCTACGTTTCTAGACCAAATGAAAGAGCCAAAGGGCTTTCTAAACGGGAAAAAAAATGAATGGAATCAGCAAAATTAAGGCCGGCCGAAATTAGCGCCGCCCTTATCTGTGGGCAATGACGAAAAGTCTGAAAATAACGGTAATCAATGTGCTAGAACTGATTCTTTGTTCTTTGATGAATGATGATGTTCATTTTTGCGACTTCATTGTCGATGTGACGTATTGAAATCATTTCGGGTACAAACATGCATTTCTGTTTTAAGTGTGTCTTTGTGTGTGTGTGTGTGTGTGTGTGTGTGTTGTGTGTGTGTGTTGTGTGTGTGTCAGGTTGTAATCTTAATTACGCCGTATTAGTTGGAGACTGACAATTTTTCAAAAAGCTACAATGTTGGCACCTTATAATTCAATTATCTAATTATTGAAAATTAAACAAATATCAGCGACATTAGCTAACTTATATCTGTACGATTGTCTTAATCAATATTCCACCATTTCTTTCTTTGTGAACGTCATGATATGACCATGATCATATTTATTGATTTCAAACCACGAATCTAAATCAACAATTTCAACAATCTCAACAATCGGGCAAACAGGCATTAGTGCTAGAAGTTCTTAGGAGAAAGGCGATATACTTCCTTCACATTCACCGACATGCGCGTTCAGATTGACAATGGACTTGGGGGACGCCATTGTTTGTGAACAATGGCACCCCCCCCCCAAGTCAATTGTATATTCCAAACGTTCCACCGTGTATGTTCACCGACAGGCAAAATAGATGAAACAAAATCGTCTACATTGTAACGTAAAACTTATGACATTTACTACATATCCAATCCACGGTTATTTCAGCAAAATTATATCTAATGTGCATTTGTGCGAATTAACTTATGTTTATAATTATGAATAAAGTAAACGTCAGGATGAGCATGATAGCAAGTATTAATTCAGGCCATATTTTGTGAGTATACGTTCACGCGATTGTGTCATATTAATCTATCTGTTTATCATTTACTTTCTCACTCATTTTAAGTGCTTGGCAGCAAGGCCAATTATTTTGATAATACCAGAATTTGCGAAGATGGACTACATTATTAGATCTGCTAGAACCAAAAGTGAATTATAATTATTATCATAGTTGCATACACGTTATGTGCAATGTTAATTAAAATTAAATCATTCAGTTATTAATGTATGTACGATCGTATTTCATCTCATGTTTTATATATACATGCTTTTCGGTGAAAACGGGTTAACTGGAACATGCATACATATCTACGTGTACAGGCATGGCTAAGTAAAGCCATCGAATCGTTTCTATTTAATTAAAAAATAATATGCTAAAATTAGGCTACATTTGTACCTTGCGTTGAGGATTCTTTGGAAGTTTTGTTCAGAAGATGGTAGTTATTTTTACTTCTCTGTGACTACTTGCCCCCATCAATGACCGATGGAAATTGCTGCATGCACAGTACGAACGGACCACTAATCTTCGTACATAGGTATGTCGCGTTCCTCGCAACTCTACGTGACGCGTATTGTTTGGAAACATGGGCGCAAATCCAGGGGGACAGGGGGTCATGCCCCCCCCCCCACGATTTTGAAGGTGGGGGACACAATATCAAATGCCCCCCCCACGAATTTGTGATTTGGCTGGCAATTTGCAGTTATTTTGGCAGTAATTTTTTTTTTTTGGCTGGCAAAATATGGTTTTGGTCGGCCATTTCCCCCCCCCCCCCCGCTTGTCAGAAATTGTTTGGCTGGCAATTTGGCAGTTGAATAAAATTTTGGCTGGCAAAATATGGTTTTGGTCGGCCGTCCCCCCCCCCCTTTTGTTTGGCTGGCAATTTGGCAGGTGAAACAAATTTTGGCTGGCCAAATATGGTTTGGGCAGGTTCCTGCATGTGATGTACCCCCCCCCCCCCACATTTGAAAATGGATTTGCGCCACTGTTTGGAAACGACAGCAAATTTGGATTGCATTACTGATTTTTGTGTGTGCAATATTACACATTTTAATGACTCGTATCATAAGCTCATAAGTTCATCTTTATTGTCCAATAATTTAGAAATTTCATAAGTCCGAAGATGCATGTAGTGGGGTAGGTGCTGGAATGCTCACCACAAGCGGGATGAAATACACAGCTAACCAACTTGCACTGTGAAGACAAAATAACATTATGGCTTACTTTTCACTCAAATGATGCGAAACTGGCATAAATTTACCCTGAATGCCAGGTAAATAATGTGTGGAAAACCCTTGTTGTCTTCCCCGACCCCCCCCCCCCCAGGTTTGCACTGTGCAGATTATAGCCACTGTAGACAAAGGATTTTTCAAAAATGTGAATGCCAAAGGTTTGGCCCTCTGTAGATGGCAATTCTGGTGATGTCATACCTGAGAATAAGATGTAATAATTTATTTTCGCCACTGATTTGTGCAATTGTGATTGATGTGTGCCGCATTCACATCAGCTAGGTCCCGTTTATCGGGGAAAGTCCCGATAAGTGGAACTTTCCCCGTGAAATCTGTAATGTGAACGCTTCATAGGACTTCTCCCCGCGACCTTGGGCAAGTGATTGATGTCGCACAACTGTTTTCGTCATAAATGCGCATGCGTGAAATCTTGTAGCACGGTGACCTAACGCACAGCCAAAATCAATCCAACCGTGATTTGTCCCGGGGAGCGGGGACACTCAAATGTAATGTGAATGGTCGATCGTAAAAAAAGACAAAGCATCGTAATCTGCCCCCGATAAGCGGGACTCAGATGTGAATGTGGGAGTGGTTACGGAGGATTCAAAGGGATATTTGATGTCCGAGATGCTATATGCTGATGACTTGGTTTTGATTAGTGAGACGATTGGGGGGGGGGAGTTTTGAAAGTGGAAGGTGGCTTGAAGGTTAATCTTGGGAAGACAAAAAGAAGTATCAGTAAGTAAGGTAAACCCATGCGGCATGTCTGGAAAGAGGGTAAGGGCGAATTTATTGTTGTGTGGAAAATGTGGACAATGGATTCATGAGAGATGCACAAAGATGAGATGAAGAGAGTGACCCCGAGCCTGGCAAGAGATTTTATGTGTGGAAAATGTGAGAAAAGCCCAGGAGGGATGGTGGAACATGTGGAAAAGTTACGTGACGAGGTGGAAACGGTAAAAGAGTTTTCGTACTTAGGGAACAGGATGAGTGTGAGTGGAAGGTGCGGGACAGCTGTGACAGCGAGGACAAGATTTGGAAGGGTGAAATGTAGGGAATGCGGAGTGTTGTTATTAGGGAAAAGGTTTCGTCTGAAAATGAGAAGAATAGTTTATATAGGGATTGCGTGAGATGGGTGATATTGTATGGTAGTGAGACATGGTGTTTTGAGTGAAAACGAGATGGGGATTCTGAGAAGGACTGAGAGAGCATTGGTAAGAGCAAAGTGTGGAGTGAAGCTGATGGATTGGAAGAAGACTAAGGATTTGATGCAGATGTTGGGTTTGGAAGAAGCGATGGATCAGATGGCGAAAGAAACTGGAGTACGTTGGTATGGACATGTGTTGAGGAGAGATATTGATCCAGTTTTGAGAAGGGCGCTTGAATTTAAGGCAGATGGTCAGAGGGGAAGAGGCGACCGAAGAAGACATTGAAGAAGTAAGTGGTGGAGGAGAGTAGGAGGGATAGATTGAGGGAGGAGGATGCACTGAAAAGAGTAAAGTGGAGAGAGGGGATAAAGGCAATTTCTATATATGAGTGCGAGGTAAATCCCGGCCACCCCTATAGTCGGGGAGTAAACTGGATTTAAATCCTGGATTACTACTAGGGGGAGGGGTTGTACCTCTTCAACGGCTTAACCAAATTTGCTCGAATTTAATCTTGGAATTTATTCTGGATTCCCTGAATTCACATGAATGTATGAGGACAGTTCCCCATTACAGTTCCGTGTTCAAAGACTGAGAAAACAAAACTGAAAAAAAAAAATATTCTTGAACTTTCGCTGTAATCATGCAACCGAAGTGGTCACAGCAATTTTTAGGTCACTCACCGGAGGTTTGTCCGCTCACGGTTGTTTCAATTATTGTTTTTTCTCTCTCTCTTATCTCGCTTTCCTGTCGAATTCACTTACGTTGTTGACACTCACTTCTCTGTTAGCTGCTTTTCAGACACGCTTCATGTCGAGTGTCACCATGTGTCGGGATCGAGCCAGCGTCTCACTCTCGAGTTTCGACCAGAGTTCAGTGGTTTCGACATTCAATATTTTGGTCATTTACAATACATGTACATGTATCCCAGACAACATCGAACATTTCATTGACACCCCCCCTTTATCTCTTTCCATCAAATGAAAACTAACTATTCTTATTTTGTTCTTAAAGCGCACGTTTAGTTTTGGCGATTTTTTTTTAAAGCTTTATGCCCAAAGGTCATATCACACCAATAACATATTCTGAATGTCTTTAGGTTTTTTAAACTAATTATATGAAAAATCTCGGGGGGGGGGACCCCGAGATTTTCAACTATATTTCACATTATACCGTCCAAACGGTTAATAAGGTGTTAAGGTTATACGGATTATACCTCATCAGAAAGAGCAGAGTCTGATATTTGCCTTTGGGCATAAACCTTTCAAATAAAAAAAAATCGCCAAAACTAAACTTGCGCTTTAAGTGATTTCCTAATGTCGGACAGTTTCAACATATTTTAGGACACACGTCAGCAATGTGCAATTGTGGATATTGTATTCCATGTTTCAGTTTCTACCATTGAATTACATTATACATGTTATTCACAATTTTATTACCATTTGAATATTCATTTACTATTGAACATTTGGTAAGTAATTTTGTAATAATATATTCATGTGTATATATGTATATATATATGTACACATTTTTATGTTAATCAACTAATTATGAAACGACAACAACACAACAACACAAAATACTTTACGCCAACTAAAATTCCAAATGAACAAAATACCTCAACGGCACACTAAAAATTAATTTCAACAGTTACTCTTATATTGTAATGTGAAAAACCTGCAAGAGTGGGAGGATTATAATGTCTTGAGATGACAGCAGTATACACTCAAGAAAAAAAAAGTTGTTGTAGAACGATACGTGTCCTAATAGCAGAACCATTTTGGGTGCTAATGAGAACCTTTTAGATCAACAAAAAGTTCTTTTCAGCACCGTTTTCAACAAAATGGTTCTCATATACACTCATGCTCATAAATATGGAATACTTTAAAAAAAAACATTTTAGAAGTTGCTATTTTTCATTGAACGGTACGTCTGGGATTAATATTTGTTCACCCCAGGTGAAACAATTATAATCTAAGTATTTCAGGAATTTTGAGCATTCTGTAGCGTCCAACTCGACACTAAAACCTGTGTTTATAAATGGCGGTGCTGTTGTTGTTGTTGTTGTTGTTGAGTCACGTGGTGGTTACGCGCGTTATTAGACTCGTAACACACACTATTCTGATGTTAATTTAATAATAAATGACATTAGATCGAAATTTATCAGTTTTCTGTTTTGTTTTTTAATTACTGTAATTTAATACTTTTTCATGATTTTTTGTGGATTAAAAAAAATAATATATAATTGTTATTGCGCTCAAACGACTTTAGTTTTTACTTAAGTCATCTCATGAAATCCAAAAATTGCTTCACGTACTGCGTTTTTGTGAAATAATCACTTGCCTCGAAAATTTTGGACGATATAAGAGAAAGAACTTAAGTATCAACAAAATATTCCATAATTATGAGCAGGAGTGTATGAACAATTTCTACGTTGAAAAAAATGGTTCTGGTAAGCACCAAAATTGGCTCTGCTCTTGTGACAACATTGAGAACCTTTTAAGAACCATTTTGTCTCAGAGTGTACCATTATCAGCAAGTAATCTATAGATTTTTCTCTGTATAATAATATATATCTTGCACAGATATTAGTCACAATATACACCGTTTGAAAACTATGTATTTATCATCCTTAGCAAGCAACCTCTTCTCTTTATTTAGTTCAATCAACAGTGCATAATTTTACGTAGCTTAATCACAACAGTACAGAAATTCTAAGATAACTGATGTATCGAGATGAAATAGCAACATCTTCATTTAGTCATCTAAATGTCTTCTATGTAATGTGCGTAATACATATCATGCACAAAATTGAGCTCATAGCTAATTACAATATTTAAAGATTCTAAATGTCTTGAGATTACAGTGTTGTGCCACTCTTGGCAAGCAATCCAAACGTCTTCTCTCTATTATTTTAAAGAAATAATACATATCTTGCACGGAGATTAACCACAAAACCATACAGATTATACATATTATACTAAAAAGTATTCTAAACGCCTTCTCTCTATTTAATTCAAACTAAACTCAGCATTTTTAGGTACCTTAATCACAACACGGTGTTCACAGAAATTGAAAGATTACTGATATGTTAAGATGGAAGCATCTATTCTCTTCAAGTAATCTTAAGGTCGTCTTTATGTATGAAGTAGATATCTTGCACAGAGTAGTCTAAAGACCGAAGTTTTCCGTTTTACAAATGTCAAATTCATTTTTTTCTCCGTTTTACAAATGTCAAATTCCGTTTTTCTTCGTTTTACAAATGTCAAATCCGTTTTACATATATATATCATCTTTATTCGCCAAATACAAATTTAACATGTATATGGCACTTCTATAAAAAGTTGTACACATAATACAAATTAAAGACACAAATACACAATTACAAATGTCAAATTCCCTTTTATCCGCGTTGTATATTTTTGCAATTTTCCGACTTAATTTTTTGTTGGAACAAATCACAAATAACGTCAGGCTTACTAGGCCCATGGGGGTTTTGATTCGGGTTTGTGGACATATTTACAGGTAACGCATAATTTCTTTGGCTTTATTAGACATTCTTTGGGGAGATTAGTATAGTCTTATTCAATAAATATTTATAAATTTTACTGTGGGGGAATTTTGAGGCATGATTTTTTTTTCAAAATGCTGTTTTCTGCGTTATTCCCCAAATTCTGTGATTTCCACGGAAAATCTGCAACGCGGAAAATTCGGTCTTTAAGTTAGTCAAAATGCTATTTACATTTTGGAAGATTATAAATGTCTTGATTTATACAGTGTTTCACCAGTAAGTAATATCTAAAGATCTTCCCTGTATTAACCATAAAGCTATTTACAACATTTCAAAATTATACATGCTTTGCGATGACAAATCATTTTCAGTAAATTATCTAAACCCCATCTCTCTCTTTAATTTGTATTGACACTACATGATTGTACATAGATCAATCACAACGGTATTTACAAAAATTGAAGGCATATTGATGTTTTGAGATGACAGTCCCCTCCGCTTCAAATAATATTAAGGTCTTCTATGTATGCTCACAAATTTGGTAAAAATACTATTTACAATATTTGAATATTACAAATGCCTTGAGATTACAGTGTTTTACAGTCCTTAACAATTGATCCAAAGGTCTTCTCTGCATTTAATTTAAACAAGTAATATATATATATATTGCACGGAGGTAACCATAGAGCTATTTACAACATTTCCAGATTATAATATGTTTTGAGATGTCAAATCAGCCTCAGGAGGTAATGTAAAGGTCTTCCATTTACATAATACGTATGTTGAACAGAATAAGTCTCTATGCTGTTTACAATATTTGAAGATTATACTCTTGAGATTACAATGTTTTACCATCCTTAGCAAGTAATCCAAACATCTTCTCTTTATTCATTTTAAATCAACATTGTGCACAATTATACACGTAGATCCTCAGCGGTAGGCCTTTTGACACAATTTTAAGATTACACATGTCATGACGCGCATGTTTTACTACCATTAGTGGGGAATCGAAAGATCATTTCGGGATCTATTTTGAATCAGCACCGAAGATTAATCACAATGCTTTTTACAAATTTCCAAGATTTTAGATGCGTTACCATCCTTATAGCAAGTAATCTTAAAGACACTATATAACACTGTGGAAGACCCGTTTAAAAAAATTGTCAAACTTTGCTATCTGACAGTGTTTGAATGGACAAATAAACACCCTAGAACACAAAAGCTTGGACACTTATGCTATCACTAGTACAATATGTGCAGATACAAATTGGCACATTAATTTTATATCAGGCGATAGGAAATTCTGCAACACAGCAGTCTATGGAAAAAAGCCGGAATCGTCTCTCAATGATTTTCACTTTTTTAAAGCACTTAATGATTGTTTTACACTGCAATTTTTTCAGGGCTTCATTTTTAGACCGTATCAAAGACACTAGTGGCATGGGGAATCATGTAGCTCAGAGTTTTTAAACTGGAAACATTGTAATACAATGCCTTTAATGTTTTCACGGAATTTGTTTTAATTGAGATTGGTCACTACGGTGTTTGACATATTCGGAGATAACAGTGTTTTACCATTATGGACAATCCAAAAGTCTTCAGTATATTCGTTTAAAGAGAATACACAGTACTGGTTGGTGATGGAAAATCTTTCATCAAAATTTCACATTTCCATATTTTCCAGCTGAGAGTAAATTACATTTGCATTATAATGTGGGACTAACTCACTTCAGAAGCAATAAAAAGTTGAAGAATTGGCAGTTTGAGTACCCGACGGAGTAGGCTCCGTTGCTGCAGTGTGTATGGCAACAATTAACATAGTCCCACATATAGATTTCTGTGTTAGTACTTTGTCAGCAGTGGAGATTTGTGTAACAGATATGTCCAAAACGAAGTGTTCTGTTATTTTCAACTACTCTCTCCTGTACTACAGTGACATTTTTAGAATACCATCTGTTCACAGAAGGTTTGAAAGCAGTTGATATTAAAATGTTGGTGTTCTGCAAGTAATCAACCAGCACTGTGTATTCTCTTTAAATAAGTAATATTCATCTTTGCACGGAAATTAACAACACATCTACTTAAAGCAGTTCAAGATTGAAGATGTCTTGAAATGAAACTAGCATACTGCCTCATGAGGACATTTTAACAGAGACTATAGTATTTAGATATTCACAAATTGAGAATAATGTACATTATGTCATAGTTTGTGACAAATTAGCCTTGAAAGTGAATAATCAGTCCCAAAGCGCATGCTGAAAGCTATCCTTAATCAGATGTGATTTTCTTTATCAATTTTTGTTATCTTGGTATAAAAAGTAGGGAATAATCTACGATTAAAACTAATTATGTTTGTCAAGTTACATTTAACTATTATCCTAGTATAAAAAGTGAGGATTACGAATACATTTTTTTCATCTTATTTTACAAACCTCGTGCATTTTCACATTGTGCACTACAAAGGAAAGTTAATCTTCGCACTATAATATTATCACTGTTACACGAAAAGCAACATTAATATAAATATTAATTTTCTGCTATGTTTAATAGCTAATTAAAATGGCTGTAATTTCAGTTATTAAGCCTGTCACGTTTTGATTGTTTCTTAATTCTGTTTTTTTAATTGAAGCCTTCTTCTTCTTCTTCTACTTCTTCTTCTTCTTCTACTTCTTCTTCTTCTTCTTCTTCCTCTTCTTCTTCTTCTTCTTCTTCTTCTTGTTCTTCTTCTTCTTCTCTTCTACTTCTTGCTCTCTTCTTGCTTACTTCTTCTTCTTCTTCTTCTCTTCTTCTCTTCTTCTTCTTCTTCCTTCTTCTTGCTTCTTACTTCTTCTCTTCTTCTGGCTTGGCAAG
>JZLH01S0522962.1:18865-30725 GCA_001188425.1 Eucidaris tribuloides
AAATGTCGCAGCGTTACAAACTACCTCCGACTAACCCTTATGTACGTACTATAATAATCATGGTTGAAGAGAGAATCCTACTATAAGCCACCAACACAGGCCTACAAGTTTCATTTTAAACGGAAATTTTACAGGAATTCACACTTCGTCATCTTGCTCTGTCTGATTGGTGCTACTAGCACCTTTTCTTAGATTCCCTGGTTTCTTGTTGAGTACAAGAATTTTTAAGATATTGGACGGTTCAGGTATTTCAGACCACTGGCGTTTGATGATGCAGCGGAAGACAGGTTTGAAGTGTGGATGTTTCCAGGCGTAGATGATAGGATTGATGCAGCTGTTTAGACAGAAAATGACTAACAAAATGACACTGATCCACATAATTACTTGATATGGGTTAAAAGGTAATATTAAGTAAACTATCGTTTGGGGTACAATACAAACAGTGAATGCACAAAGAACATAGAGGAGATTTTTGGTGACGGTGGTCTCCAGCCTTCTAGTTTTAGCAGTTTGTGTCGAAATTCTGGCCGTGTGGAGCATAAGATGTCTGAAGATACACGCGTAGCAAATGAAGATGACAACAAGCAGGGCATAAGTCAGAGCAGGGACCAAATAAATCAAGATATCACCATAACTGTCATTAAATGATGCCGGTAGAATTATGATCCCAACGTTAAACAACCAAGTGATAGTTATCATCAAGGCAATATTTTGTGGTTTGTATACTTTACGATACGACGCACTTGACTTTGTAATCAAAATGTATCGGTTCAGTGCAATTAGTGCGATTGTGAGAAGACTGCATCCAACTGATATATTGAAAACAGCCCAAAGAGCTTTATAAATCCAGTCCCGCCGCCGCAATCCCAATATGACAGCTGCCCGCCAAGGCATCACAACGCAGCTGATCAGTAGATCGGCCACGCTGAGATTCACGACAAAAATGTTGGTGATAGTTTGGAGCTTTCGGGACAGGACCACTGCTACTAGGACCAAACCGTTACCAACAATACCAACAAGTGACATGGCACAGTAAACACTCGCTAGAATTGCTTGTTGGTAATAGCTGAAGGTCAAATATCCGTCTGCCGTCGTCTGATTATCGTAGTGATGTGTTGGAATTGTGCTCTCCTGTGCTGTCATGTTTAAGTTCAACGATGAAGTCGACATTTTGGTGAATATCTCTGAACTCAGTGACAGCGTTTTTACTTGCAAGTCTACTCGCACCCGCCGATGGATATGTACATGCGAGCACAAGGAATCGGACCGGCTGGCACAATGAAATATGTTGACTGTCTACTTCCGTGAGAAGTGTGGTCATGCAATAAATCAAAAACCAGCAAGAAAGTGAAAGTTACAAGCCTTCAACTTGGTTGAAAAAGTAGGGGAACTAGGAGCAAAATCCTCCAAACAGTAGGTGAAAAGTAGGATTAAATCCACCAAAGTAGGAGGAAAGTATTTATAAGTATAGAGTTTGGAGTAGTAACCCCGAAGAAAATGAAAACATGCGGAATACGCAGAAAAAATTCTAGGATTGGCGAAAAAGCGGAAATCCGTGGAAACTAATTCTCCTTTGCAAATAGGCGATGATAGTAGTTCTCTCTCAGCAACAACCTGTAAAGGTAAAGGTAAAGGTGAGGGTTTATCGTCTTGTACCACTGTAGAACCGTGCTCACACGACGTCACACATTACCACCTGTCAACACTACTCAACTCCTAACACATGAATATATGAATATAAGAACGATCAAAGTCCATTTTGGAAATCTGTCTTTATTGTCCCATATGAAACCAAAGATGACACTTGTAATTAACCAAAGCATTATGGTATTGTTACTATAGATATCTACAAATTATGTACTTGAAAGTTGAATAACTTGAGTTGTCAACTTTGGTTACATATGGGGCAATAAAGGTGAATGGGTCGTTTTTATATTCATAAGTATTCAAATATCAAACCTATCGCAAAAGTTTTCTTTTGACAAAAAGTAGGAAAAAAGTAAGAATAGGCCTATAATGATTTTAGGGGGAAAATAGTTTGTTCGTAATAAAAGAATACATGTCGCGCCAAAACAATCGTACTACACACACACACACACACACACACACACACACACACACACACACACACACAACACACACACACACACACACACACACACACACACACACACACACACACACACACACACACACACACACACACACACACACACACACACACACACACACACACACACATACACACATACACACGAATGCACACAGGCACACACACAAACATACACAAACACACCATACACACAAACATCATCACACACACATACACACACACATACACATACACACTCACACACCATCACACACATACACACACATACACATACACATACACACATACATCATCACACACACGCATACACATACACACAAACACACACACAGATACATCCTACTTTTTAAAGGAATCTTTTGGTTGTAATTGGTCCGCAACCATCCGATCCCGCCATAACCAAAATAACTCTCAAAGTTAAAACATTTTGCGACACTATTTAGATCGATTCTTTGTACCTACTGAGTAGGTGAGTATCCTGCAAACCTACTTCTAAAATAATACACTCATAGACGTATAAAGTTTCCGCAAATCAAAGCGAGTTGTGCTTATTCAATCGATCAATCTCCCTGATAGTTTACTGGAAAATATTTCCTCGTTCACACTCCTCTTAAAAGAATGAAATGATCTCGATGAACTAAATCAACCAATCTTGTCAAAAAAGTATACGAGAAACCTACAGAGTATAGTTACCGTACAAAAACCTAGTTCCGCCTAATTTGGAAGGAATGATGAATTATACAAGACGCTGGGAACATTTTTTTGTATTTCTATGGAGAATACAGAAATCTTGTTGGCATCGAGATTGGGTGGATGGAGGAGAGGGGGTGGGGGGGGGTCAAGTCTTATTATATCACATATGTAGAATTTTCAGAAGCTATAATAGAATACCAGGCAGCTTTGAGTCGCTTAATCCCGCTTTAGTGACTGTTAAATAATAGTAGAAAGAAACTACATAACTTTGACTCAATTTGGTTTAAAATGTTCAAGAACCATCAATATTCAAAATTTGAATCAATCCTTGTAATTGGAGATTCTTCAATACACAGAATTTCACTATTTTTTAAATCTCCATGAAAAATACAATTGCTCCTTGCTTGTTATACAAGTATATTTCAGGGCTGGGATGATCATGCACACTTTTCTAAGCGAATTGGGCCATCTGCTCAATTTCCATCTCAGAAAAATAAAGAAATAGTGAAAATCTGCACATAAAACCAATGGGGAAATTTCACGTCAATGGAAATTCCGTCAGTGATTTGTCCTATCAATATAGGAACTAATGGAGCCGATTAAAGGACCCTGTAACAATAACTTAACGAGATTTTACGATTCATTACACATATCACACATGTCTACAGATGTGATTCTATACATTTTGGTTGATTTATTGCTTTTCTTGAACAAAAACCGACGTTCACCTTTTTTTTTCTGCAGAGTAAATGAAAATCGGAAACAATTCCTAGCATTTATAAACATATAAACAAATGTAATATATATATATATATATATAAACAAACAAACGTAAATTAGTATGACTTGCCCCAATACATATGTGTAGTCGAGCACTCTTGCCATGGTGTTTTGCATTAATCATATGTGAATTATACATTTTTATGTAAGTTATGAAACGAAAACATCACAACACAAAATATAATACATCAACACAAAATGTCAATGAACGAAATACCTCAACGGCACACTAAAATTTAATTTCCACAGTTATACTCTTATACAGTTTAGGAAAAACCTGCAAAAGATGAGATGGCAGAACTATACCATTATCAGCAAGTAATCTAAAGGTCTTCTCTGTACAGTAATGCATAGGCCTATCTTGCACAGGGATCAGTACATGTAACACTATACAACATTTGGAAATTATGTGATTATCATCCTAGCAAGTATATAAACCTCTTTGCTCTACATGTACATAGCTACTTCAACAGTGCACAATTATACGGCGTAATCACAATATTTACAGAAATTGGAAGATGACAGATGTCTTGACATAACAGCAACCATCCTCACCAGGTAATCGTCTGTACGTACAGCATATCTTGAACTAAGATAGTCACAATGCTATTTACAATATTCGAGATTATGAATGTCTTGCGATTACAGTGTTTTACGATCCTTACTAAGTAATCTAAGGATGTTCTCTGTATTTATTTCAACAATTATTGATACATATCTTGCACGGAGGTTAAGCATAAAGCTACTTACAATATTTCAAGATTATACATGTTTTGAAATAACAAATTATCCTCAGGAGGTAATTTAAAAGTCTTCTTAAAATCTACGTTATACATATCTTATACAGAGATAGTCACAATACTATACTTACAATATTCGAGGATTATACATGTCTTGAGATTACAATGTTTTACCATTCTTAGCAAGTAATCCAAAGGTCTAGCTTCTCTCTATCCATTTTAAATCAACACTATGCTTAATTACTTGTAGATTTCGCAGCCGTACGCCTATTTTCAATTTTTTTTAAAGATTATACAAGTCATGATGCGCTTTTTTACCATCATTAGTGGGTAGTCGAAATATCTTCTTGGTTTTTATTTTGCATCAGCAAAACACATTTTACATGGAAATTAATCACAATGTTATTTGCAAAATTCCAAGATAATAGATGTCTTGAGACTACAATGCGTTGTTTTCTCTGTATTTATTTTAACGGAGATTATAGGTGTTTCGAGATAACAGTGTTTTACCATTATTGGCAATTCAAAAGTCTTCTCTGCATTCGTTTTAAGTAAGCAATATTAATCTATTTGAAACATTTCAAGATTGAAAATTTCTTAAAAAGGAATCAGCATATTGCCTCTGATCTGAGGCGCCCTCATTAAGACATCCTAATAGAGTATTTACAAATTGATTTTTAATCGATATCAAAGTTAAAGAGAATAATGTACATTATTTTGTGGCTTGTTACTAATTAACCTTAAAAGTGAATAATCAGCTATCCTTAATAAGATGTCATTTCCTTGATCAATCTACGAGTTAAATTAAGCCATCGTATAACAATGTTTCCAGTTTTTAACATACGCTCCATGATTCCCCATGCTACCAGTGTCTCTGGTAACGTTTAGAAATGAAACCCAGAAAAATGCAGTCCAACATTATGTGCTTTTAAAGAGTGAAAATCATTGAGCGACCATTCCAGTTTTCCTCCATAGACTGCTGTTTTGCAGAATGTTTCGTCAGCTGACAATAATTCATTTGCCTATTTTTGTCGATACATATTTTACGATTGACAGCATAACTGTCTAAACTTTTGTGTTCTAGGGTGTTTATGTGTCCATTCATACACTGTCAGATATGTCAGATAGCAAAGTTTGATATCTTTTTTTAACGGGGCCTCTACAATATTATATAGTGTCTTTAATTATGCGTGTCACCTTACATTTGACTATTGTTATCTTAGTATAAAAAAGTAAGGATAAAAGTATATCTGTTTGATTTTATTTTACAAACCTCGTGCATGTACACATCGTACATTATAAAGGAAAATTAATCTGCACACATATTTTCTGTCCTGTATTTAATACATGTAGCTAATGAAATCCAATGTATTTTCTGTTATAAAACCTTTCACGTTTTTTTTTTTTATTGAAGCCTGTGTGTTTCTTCTTCTTCTTGAGGTTGCAAGGGAACGTCCTGACGTTACAAACTACCTCCTATCAACACTTCGGTAATATAATGATCATGGCTTAAAAGAAAATCCGACTATAAACCTTCTACATAGGCCAAGGGCAGCGCCAGGGTAAAATAAAAAAGAGAGTAAAATCTCGGTTGGTTTTATTACTTTCAAAAAAAAAAAGGGCGGACGCTCCTGACATAGGCCTACAGGTTTTATGTTAAACTTAAATTTCACAGGATTTCACACTTCGTCATCTTGGTCTATTTGATTGTTGCTACTGGCCCCTTTTCTGCGATTGCCTACTTTCTGACCACCGTCGTTTTATGATGCAACGAAAAACAGGTTTGAAGTATGGGTGTTTCCAGGCATAGATGATAGGATTGATGCAGCTATTCATGTGCAAGATGACGGTCAAAACAGTAGTGGCATGAATAGTTTGTTGAGATTGGACGAAATACGAAATCAAATTAGCGGTTGTTGCAGGTACAATATACAAACGGTAAAGCGGCAAAGAACACAGAGGAGATTTTTGGTGACGGTGATATCCCGCCTGTGGCTCCCGGTTGTAGCAGTTTGTGTCGAAACGCGGGCAGTGTGAAGCTTTATATGTCTGAAAATATACGCGTAGCAAATGAAGATGACCAAAAGGAGTGTATAAATCAAAAGAGAACTTGTATACCTTACAGTATCAGTGCCATCTGATTCTGGTTCCCAGGTGCAGGACAGAGAATCTTCATGGTAACCAAGATCTGACTTTCCTGGTAGGATTACGGCCAAAATGGGAGATAACCAGGTGAAGCTGATCATGAAAGTAATATTCAACGGTTTGTATACTTTCTGGTACATTGTTTTTGATTTTGTAATCAATATATATCGGTTCAGTGCTATAAGTGCGATTGTTTCAAGACTACATAAAATGGAAGTGATGCTAACTGCTGAAACAGCCGCACAAATCCAGTCCGGCAAAGGCCAGCCATCCCGTCCCAGTAGGCCTATGGCCTGTCCCGGCATTCAAAGGCTGGCCAGAAGATCAGCAACGCTGAGATTCACGACAAAGACATTGGTGATAGTTTGGAGCTTGCGGGACAGGACCACCGCAACTAGGACCAAACCGTTGCCAACAATACCAACAATTGTCATGGTGCAGTAAATACTTGCTAGGATTGCTCGTTCGTAATAATCAAAGATGCTGTCTTTGGTTTCCATCGTCTCATTATTGTAGTAATGTGATGAAATTGTGCTCTCCTGTATTGTCATGTTTAAGTTAAACCATGTAGTCGACATTTTGGTAGAATATAATCTCTAAACTCAGTGACGGCACCTTTAATTGCAAGTCTTCTCACACCCGAGAAGGGATTTGGTCATGCGAACACCAGAAACAAGACCAGCAAACTTAACTGTCGACAACGAAATATGTTCACTGTCGATATCCGTGAGAAGTGTGATCATGGAATGAAACGAACGTGTTCAAGAAGTCGGTGACAAAGTGAGAGTTATAATAAAGGTACCAAAATATGTCGATGCGCCACTTGTATTACTCCTGGGCGAGTTGTGAGAACAAGGAATCGGGCTAGGGGATGTAGCCGTCGACAAAACGTGAATTGAAATGTGCTTTCTGTCGATGTCTGCAACGATATTATCAGAGTCAAAGTAAGAGTTACAATAATGGCAGAAAATGTGTAGTTAGCCCACTTTTGATATTCAAGACGAATTGTGCAGACAAGGAAATGAACACGATAGCGTAGCCATGGTCATTCGGGTGCTTTTACCCCCTTGAATAATTATTCATCTAGGTGTTCATTGATAAAGTTGCAATACATTTATAAACGTAAGTGTCAACCACAGAGTGATTGATGAAAACAAATTAACCCTTACTATGCCGCCAAAGGTGCAAATATGCACCACATAAAACCCACATTTTCCATAGAGCTGTAATTTCTCTGGCATGTTAAGAATTAAAATATAGGTATCGTGTACAGCCTGGACACATGTATGTCCCATATACATCGGGGTAAAAAGAGGAACTGACTCCAGTATTTCATTGCTCTATGAAAGCTAGCCTGCACTGGGAGAAAATATGTGTCCATTCCTAACTGAGTCTTAGAAGACGATGTGCCATCCTGCTTCAACTTCGCACCCCATCTTGACGAAGAAGTCAAATGAATTCACGTTACTTTAACGAAACCAACAAAACTACCAATTTTATCTTCTGTTTGCTTTCATTTTTCGTGTCGACATCAGATATCATCATTTTATCAAAACTTTTTTTGTGATTCTGTCATTCGGTTACTTACAAATAGTATTTGTATATTTTTATATATACATGTATACTGTATATGTACATAAATATATATGTTAACACTCTCCTGCCGGAGTAAGTGTTTTATGCCTTCGGGTATTTTAATATATATATATATATATAAATATATAGGCGAAATTCAGAAGACAATGACACTAAACGTAGCTTTCTGTTCCAGTTTAATGAGCTAGCTTTCGACCCGTTATCTGGCCTTCATCAGGCCTACATTCATAGAAACAAAACCTTAGTTATCATGTTGTTATTTGCATTTTGTTTTGTTTTGTTTTGTTTCTATGAATGTAGGCCTGATGAAGGCCAGATAACGGGCCGAAAGCTTGCTTATTAAACTGGAACAGAAAGCTACGTTTAGTGCAATTGTCTTCTGAATTTCGCCTATACATATCACATGATGCGCTGCAGCTCACGTTCTGCGAGGGGCTTACTTGCTTTATATATAAATATATATATATAATATACATCTTTCTTCTTTTCATATTGCTAATGACCCCCCCCCCCCCCATTTTACCTCCTCTGAAAATGCCCTTATAAAACTCACATTATCTTCATGTATATCAAGTTTCTTGACAACTTTTAGCACGGTAAAAATCAATATTTCCTTATGTTCTGCGTGGAATATTATACTACCGTCAAATATAGCCGCCAATTTTTATCAGTGTATCATCAAGTGAATCCAAAACACTTCTTACCCAAACCTCTAAAGTCAAAACCGCCAAGATGGCTACTGAACACGAGTTCTTCTTTCAAAAGGGGAATACACTTCTCTTACATTTTGATAGTACTACTTCATGCTCAAACATTATAAAAGAGATAATATGTTGCAGAAGAGACCACAACGGTTGCATCGTGAAGATGGAACATAAATGTAATTGAGATGTTTGTTTCAGGCAAAGTAATGGTACAATACCAGTAGTCAATGCTACTGGATATAATTATGCTATAAAAGACAAAGCTCTTGATTTGCAGCCGCCAAGGTGCTGCTGGACTGTCGAATTCATCGATCTGTTTCTGATCTTCGTTCAAAGAAGTAAGCACTTACATTACACTTTGATATTGCTGCTGTATGTTCTGACTTGATGACAGAAATATATGTCGCAAACGACAACACAATGATTCTACCATGAAGATGAAACATATATTCAATTCAGATCGTCAAAGTAATATTACCAATAAGAGATAAATCCCTTTTCTCCCAATAACTAGTTTGATATTGATAAACATTTTCTGGTAATTCAACTCTTTTTCTTTTTCTTGTCTACAGTAAATAGATACCTATAAGATCTTCACTCCCTATACTAAAATGTAAAACGATAAAATATCTGCTCTTTCACATCATTTCTTATGTAAATGATGTCTGCACACCACTTTTTTTGTCAAAGAAATGAAATTATGTCATATAGTTACAGGGGGCCGGACTGCATGTAATTACACAGATTTAAGATTTAGCAATGATCATACCAATCGTACTACACACACAGACAGACACACAGTCAGTCAGACAGACAGACAGACACCTACACCCCTACACACACACACACACACACACACACACACACACACACACACACACACACACACAAACACACACAACACACACACACACACACACACAAACACAAACACACAAACACACACAAATATACACAAACACACCCACGCGAGCGCGCGCACGCGCACACACACACATATACACGCACACACAGAGAATACATACCGGTACATACTTTTTTAAAGGAATCTTTTGGTTGTAATTGGTCCGCAACCATCTGAGCCCGCTATAACCAAAAGAACTCTCAAAGTTAAAATATTTTGCGACACTATTTGGATCGATTCTTTGTACGTACTGAGTAGATGAATGTCCAGCAAACCTACATGTACTACTAAAACAGGGCACTCACCGATTTATAAGTTTCCGCAAACCGAAACGAGTTTTGTTTATCCAATCGATCAATCTTCCTGATAGTTTACTGGAAAATATTTCCTCGTTCACCGTCTTCTAAAGGTAATGACATGATCTCGATAAACTAAATCAACCAGTCTTCTCATAAAAGTATACAAAACCCCATAAAGAGAGTATA
Organism: Eucidaris tribuloides; assembly: GCA_001188425.1. Lineage (NCBI taxonomy): Eukaryota > Metazoa > Echinodermata > Echinoidea > Cidaroida > Cidaridae > Eucidaris > Eucidaris tribuloides. The sequence goes on from JZLH01S0522962.1 coordinate 29,026, forward strand.
GTTACCATACAAAACCGAGTTTCGCCTATTTTAGATAGGAATATTTTTGTGTTTTTATGGAAAATATAGAAATCTTGTTGTCGAGGTTTGGTAGATGGAGGAGGGGGTCAAGTTTTATGGTATCAGATATGTAGAATTTTCAGAAGGTATCATGTAGAATATCAACCAGTTATGAAGCTTAAATCTCCATTTAACTAATGTAGAAAAATAATAGATAGATAAAAATAATAGTATCCTGCAAACCAACTACTAAAATAGACGTATAAGTTTCCGCAAAGCGAACCGAGTTGTGTTTATTGAATCGATCAATCTCCCTGATAGTTTACTAGAAAATATTTCCTTGTTCACTGTCCTTTTAGGTAATGAAGTGATCTCGATGAACTAAATCAACCAATCTTGTCATAAGAGTATACGAGAAACTGTAAAGTATAGTTGCGGTACAAAAAGCGAGTTCCGCCTATTTTGGCAGGAATGATGCATGATACAAGACACTGGGAATATCTTTGTGTTCTTATGGAAAATATAGAAATCTTGTTGTCACCGAGGTTGGGTAGATAGAGGAGGGGTTCAAGTTTTATTGTATCAGAATATTTAGAATCTTCAGAAGCTATCGTAATAGAATACCAGCCAGCTATGACGCTGAAATCCCGTTTCAGTGACTGAGGAAAAATAATAGAAATTAAGAAAACCACATAAGTTTGACTCAATGTAGTTAAAATGTTCAAGAATCATCAATATTCAAAATCTGAATCAATCCTTGCAAAAACAAATTCTTCAATTCAAAATTATATCATAGCTGGACAACTCCTCACTGATCTATACACATAATTTCACTATTTTCATTTTTATCTAAAATACAATTGCCCCTTGCTTGTTATTCAAATATATTTCAGAGCTGGAATATTCATGCACACTTTTCTGAATAGATTAGGTCATCTGTTCAATTTCCATTCAAAAAAGAGAAAAATTTGTGAAAATATGTTAACAAAAGAAATGGGAAATTATCAAAACATTGGCAAATCCGTCAGTTTCTTCTATCGACATAGAAACTGACGAAGCCGATTAATTTCCATTCAAAAAAGAGAAAAATTTGTGAAAATATGTTAACAAAAGAAATGGGAAATTATCAAAACATTGGCAAATCCGTCAGTTTCTTCTATCGACATAGAAACTGACGAAGCCGATTAAGGGATCCCGTACCAATAATTAAACGAAACTTAACGATTCCTCACACATATCACACATATCTACAGATGTGATTCTTTACATATTTATTGATTTTTTTTTTTCTGGAACAAAACAACATTCACATTTTTGGTTGGAAAAGTAATTGACAACTGGGAACCTACATTTTCCTCCATGCGTCAAAGTAAAAACATGTATATTTATATACATATAAACAAATGTAATAATATATATTATATAAATATACATATTTGTTTATATAAATTTAATTAAAAAACAACAACAACATAACACAAAATACAATACATCACCAGAGGCGTCGATCCGGAGGGGGGTGCAGGGGGGCGATCCCCCCATGAAAATATTGGGGGGGGGGCAAACATATAGATTTGCCCCCAATAATTTTGACAACTTGAAAATTCATAATATGTATTCAATAATGTTTTAGAAGTATTGGAAAGCCATATAAAATCATTAAACATGGCATAAAAATACTATTAAATATACAAAATTGT
>JZLH01S0522962.1:53492-65441 GCA_001188425.1 Eucidaris tribuloides
GGGTCATGTAAGAAAGCAGGAAGGCATACGAGTTGATGTAGACATTAGACAAAATGAGAAATTATAATAGTTGCACACCGTCGGATATTATCTTTCAGGAGCTGTGTGGTAATACAAATAATCGTAACGTGTTAACATGGTTAACGCGACGCTCAGCCAACAAAGTAGAGTCATTAATATATGACTGAAAAGGTAGATATCCCACTTTTTGTATTCTGACAGTTTGCCGACGAGATTGTCGCGTGAAAATAACCAGCCTTACTGTAACATAAAAGGATTAAGAAAGAGTTAAATGGAAGAAAAAGCTTAGCAAATCAAGCTACTTCTTGGTTGTGGAAAGCAAAGACACAGTTAATCTTTTATGGGAAAAATTAATTTGTTTGAAGCATTACCGCCCCCCCCCCTGATTATCTCAAAGCTGAAATTCTGAAATTTATGTTTCATCTTCATTGTACAACTAATGTCCTCGTTGTGCAAGCTACAATAATTTCTCTGTAATGTCGTACTTGAAGCAGCGGCCTATGAGAAATGTATATTACTGTATTCTCCTTTGAAAGACGAAACAGCGATGCATTGATGAACCTCGCATGGTAGTCCATTGGACCGTCTTGATGGTTGAAGGTTTGATTACTATCATGAAATATTCGCGATTTCACTGGATGATACACGAAAAGTTTACAGCTAGAGTAGTGTTACAAGATACGTAAGAATTTCAAATTTCAAAGCGTAAATTGAGGAAATTGTTAACCGTGAATTATTATTCTCACGTGACATGACCGATTTTCGCAACGGCAAATTGTATGATACAAAAAGAGGATATCTACACCATTTCACATATTATAACTCTCACTTTGTTGCTGACGTCAGTGTGAAGTTTCAATTCTTCGCATATAACACACAGATCCTTAAGAATCGACAGTGAACACCTTTTCATTTTCTTTACTCAATGTCTACATTCAACAGGTCCGCGTTTCGTTCACATGACCTAAATCCTGAAGTATAGGACAGTAGGCATCGACACATTTTCTGTCGTTATCTTAATCTTACTTTTCGCTGACTTCGTCAACACGTATCGGTTCATCATGTACATTGACTGGCATTTGATATTTTTTCACGGGAAATTACGACAGATAACACATTTCATATGTCGAACAGTTAACACTTTGCGCGTTAAAGATTCCTAGTTGCTCGCATCCACCTAGACAATGTAGACAAGAGACTTGAAGAAAGCTGCCGATCGTGAGTTAAGAACATTCAACCAAAATGGTCGGACTACATCAGTTTAGGTACAAACATGTGCCTCGCTGGACAATCAATGTCCGGCACATACCAGTAGCGAGACGATAGAAATCAGTGTTTCACTCATTATTACACATGGTAATTCTAACAAAGTATTTACTGCGTCATGTCAGTGTTGGGATTATGGCAACGGTTTTTGGTCCTTAGTGGCGGGTGGTCCTGTCCCGCAAACTCCAAACCATCGACATGTCTTGTTTCGTGAAATCTCAGCGTTGCCGACTTTACTGTAAGTGCGTTCGTGATGCCTTGTAAGGCAGCTGTCCTACTGGGATGCGCCGTTTCTGACTGGGATTGATAAGGCGCCTCAGGGTGTGTTCATCATATCAGATAGGATGCGTCTTTCCACATCTCACTAATTGCACTGACCGGATACATATGATCACAAAGCTCAAGTGCGACGTATCGGAAAGTTTACAGACACTCCCGAACTATTTCCTTGAATGATAAGTTTTACTTGGTGTCAAACGTTGTGATCATTGATTCTTAGAAGTAGGCCTATCATCGAATGACGGGTTGATGCGCCAATAGCATGACCTATTTGCCCCTTGCTTTTTGACTTTTAACAATATTGTCAACTATCTTCATTTTCTACGCGTGTATCTTCAGACATCTTGAGGACTTCACACGCCCGCATTTCGACACAGATTGTTACAATCGGAAGCCACAAGCTGGAGACCATCGTCACCAAAAATCTCTTCTACGTTCTTTGTGCATTCACTATTTGTATGTGCTACCACATACGGACAGCTTACATAGATATTTTGCTTTTCACCCAAATTCAACTGAATTTGTCAGATAAGTGTTATTCTGTAGTCATGTTCTATCTAACACAGTTGCATCAATCCTATCATCTACACCTGGAAACACTCACTTTCAAACCTGTTTTTCGATTTTGCACATCAACACGGACAATGCCGTCTGAAATAGCCAGCACCGTCCATTATCTTAAAAATTCTGCGTACCAAAAACCAGACAATCAAAAAAAGGGCTAGCAGGCAAGCAATCAAACAGACGAAGATGACGAAGTGTGAATTTCTGTAGAAAGTTCAGTTAAAATGAAACTCGTATGCCGGTGCTTTTTTCCTCTTTGGATTTATTACTTAGCCGTCAGTTAACCATTCATATGCAATCTACGTGCAAACAAGTGGACCCCTGTCTTGCGAGAGTGCGAAGCATCGATTACTATTAAATCAAGCGGAAAAGAAAGTATCTTTTGGCAGCTGACCGTATAGAGACTAGCTAAAAAAAAAATCAATTTATATTTGCCTCGTACTGAGCTTTTCTATTAATCAAATTGAATGAAGAAACCCGACTTCGCTACTGTTTCCACTAAAGCAATCCCTAAAAAGCCCCTCAATAACAGATGCGAAAAGATCATGACGAAAAAAAAACAGATGTGCAACCTAAATTTGTGTTCGCAACTTCCAGTGGGACATGACAAGAAATAGTGAGAGGATTGCCTCCGGATAAAGAATTGAACGGAAGGACTTTTCGTATAATATGGGTAAACAAAATGACGACTTGAATTGGACTATGTTGACCGCAATGCAGTGTTGTAATGGTCTACGATCGTCATCGTACCTGTTTTCTTGGCGTCGTTGTGCTTGGTCTCAAATTCGGATACCTGTTCGTTGATTGTCGCTTTCGCGATTCTAAGATGAATGGTCTTGACTTGATTGCATGTGCTGTCTTTCCGTGAATTTTTATATGGCAATCAGTCAATTTCAGATGAATAGGCCCTTGCCACGAATGGCGGACCTGCAGAGGGTAGCATCTAGTTACAAAAGGTCAGTAGGAGTAGTTTAACTAGTAAGTTAACGACGTTCCGTTCAGCCTGTGAAAACACGAAGCTTCACGGCTGTGATGGGCCGAGTGGTTAGAGCGTCCGGCTCCACATCGGAAGCGTCGCGGGTTCGAGCCAGGCCGGGTCATACCAAAGACTTTTTAAAAATCGGTTTACCTTTTGTTTTATTAGCCAGGATCGCCGGCGCTCGGCATTCTAGAACTGAGAAGGGAAAAAATAACATTTATGCTTGCATGGCCTGCTGGAAGAATCAGTCTATTTGACTGAAGGGGCTCTACCCTGGGTAAATAAAGATATTATATTATTATTATTATTATTATTATTATTATATTATTATTATTATTATTATTATTATTATTATTTATTATTATTATTATTCAATACAAAATGAGGAATCTGAATAACCCCGCTTGCGAGACTAAGTACGGGTTAACTTCGGTGTTGGGTCTATGGAAAATGGGCCGTATTAAAGCCAAATCAATAAGAAAATTTCGCCCAAACAAAACGAATGTGGAAAGTTTATGCGACAGAAAATTACTTTGTTCTTCAATTTTTCTCTTCAAACATCTATAAATTTCAAGTCTATGGTTGTAAATACCATTTGATTATACATGAATCATTTTAATTACCCACTAAATCTGCTGATGATGGTAAAACAGTCGTCTCTTCATAATCTTAAAATTTTGTAAATAGGCTGCCGCTTGCCCCGAACTGTACGTGTAATTAAGCATAAGCTGTTGCATTTAAATGAACAGAGGGAAAGCATCTAGATTACTTGCTTAAGCTGGATGGTAAAACATTGTATATCTCAAGACACTTTTATAATCTTCAATATTGCTAAATAGCATATGATCACCTCTTGATGCAAGATGATATCAATACATCGAAACCTTAAGATCATCACTTAGGTTGTCATCTCAAAACAATGATATCTTAAATGCTGCTAAGTATCTTGCTTGATTAACCTCCGGAAATTATATTTTGTTTATAGAACCAAAAGCTACAGAGAAGACCTTTCGATTAATTTGCCTAAGGATGGTAAACACTCTAATCTCAAATAAACATTAATCTTTAAATATTGCTAATAGCTTTGTGACAAAGTTTGTGCAAGGGTAGTATTACGCATATAGAAGACCTTAAAAAATTATTTGCTGGTGGATCGCTACTGTCATCTCAAAACATCAATAATCTTCCAATTTCTGAAAATACCATTGTGATTTATCTACGGTACAATTATCTACGTACAATTATGTAATTGATTTCAACTAAGAGAAGTGGTGTAGATAAGATATGGCTGAAGATCTTTGAAAATGTTGTAAATGAACTTTGCGGTAACCTCCGCTGCAAATATATATCATTTGTTGTAAATAATACAGAGAAGACCTGCAGATTACTTGCTAAGCGTTGGTAAAACACTGCTAAACGTCAAGACATTCAATCTTCAAATGCTAATCTTCAAGTATTTGTAAATTAATTGCTGATTAAACTCTGCATATAATATATGTTTGACGAACATAGAAGAGCCTTTTATGATTACTTGCTGTGGATGGTACGTCATCTGCAAGACATCAGCTTATGCTATCCATTTTTTGTAAATACCTGTTGCTGAAGTAAGCTAGTAACTCAATAGAGAGAAGGAGGTCAGATTACCTTGCTAAGGACGAAAATTACATCATTTTCACTCTCGTTTTTTTAGTAAAACTAATCTCTGTGCAAGGTAGTGTATTATTGTACAGAGAAACCTTCAGATTACTGCTTGAGGATGGTATACTGACCTGGCACTCAATACATTATAATCTTCAACTTTTGCAGGTTTTTCCCAAAATGTATAGAGCTAACTTGTGAAAATGAATTTTAAATATTCAGTTCATTGCATAGTGATGGTAATATTTGTATTTCGTGCTATTAATTATGTTTTCGTTTTTTTTATCTTACTTTACATAAAAAATATGTAGCAACAATATTTTTGTTAAATGTATATACAATACATACATATAAACTGGTTTTTACTTACACGACATGGAGGAAAGGTTTCGGTTTTCCATTTACTCTGCTAGAAAAAAAAAGGTGATGAATGTCGTTTTTTCTTCAAAGAAAGCAATAAATCCAATCAATACGATAGATCACATCTGTGATATGTGTGATATGTGTAATGATCGTAATAAAATCTCGTTATTGTCCGGGGTTCCTTTAACGGTCATTAGTTCTATATCGCATAGGAGAAATCACTGCGGAATTGAAAATTTCCCCCGTTGGTTTTGGTATCGAGGTGCAGATTTCACTATTTCTTTTTTATTTTTCTGAGCATGGAATTGCATGCAGATGATCCAATTCCGTTAGGAAAGCTTGTGCGATGATCATCCCAGCCCTCAAATATATTGTGTAACAAGCAATAAGCAATCGAGAGTATAGAATAAGAAGCTACTGAAGTCACATAAATGCTACTTTTGAGGAAACAAAGCTCAAAGTTGTCAATTTTGTCTACAGATCACAAATGTTTGCAGTTGTACATCCAAACTTGCGTTGAAAGTAACTGACAAAACAAACATTGTAACACTTTGTCATTTCCAACCAATCAATAATCAATATAGTTGAATTAAGTACTTCTTCTTCAAAAACAAGAGTCTCAGGAAAAAACAAATGCATTTCTCGATAATAATGTCAAAAAACACTTAATTGTATATATTTTTGGAATGTCCTCCGTAAAGATCGGACAATTAGACATGCAATTTTGTTGTTCTTTTTATGTGACCTCATTTGACCTTTGACAGGAAGGTGACCCCATATCTCATCAACAAAGCACCAAAATAAGCATGATAAATTATATATTTTCTTAATCCTTGTAACTAGTCGAGGTAATTTCAGATAAATTTTGAAGAAATTAGACCAATGTAAAAGATTTTACCCCTACTAGGAAGGCGTCAAATTGACCATTTTCTTTTTCGAAAATTTTCGCGGATGTACGACTTCAAAACACTCACTAACTCAATTTCTCGTCAATAATGTGACTTAGTAGTACTTATTCTTAGCTCTTTAGTGGCATTTTTGATGAGCATAAAAAATAGTGATAATTCGTGTATGAACAATCTCCAATTACAAGGATTGATTCAAATTTTAATGTTGATGCACTTCTTGGAAAATTTTAGCCAAGTTGAGTCAACATGTTATTGCTTTTCTTTCGTCTTATTTTTCCACAGTACACCGCTCAAAAAAACGGGATTAAGCGAATACCGGCCTGTGTCATCATAGCTTTTGAAAATTCTAAATATCTGATACCAATCAGACTTTGACCCCTCCCCCACTCACCCAATCTCGATTGCAACAAGATTCCATATTTTCCATAAAAACACCACAATACTCCCAGGTGTATTTTGTATTAAAGATCATTCCTTCTTCTCGTACTGGGCAAAATTAAGTTGATTCAGTTTTGCGAGGTCATTTCGATACCTTTAGGTACGGAACGCGGAAATATTTTCAAGTAATATAATCAGGAAAACTGATAAACAAACTCGTATCGGGTCATTGCGGAAATTTATAAGTCTCGTTAGTGCACTATTTTTGACCTGAGTAGCTGTTGCGGTTATTTGCATTATTAAGTAAGGTAAATCGCATCCAAATAGTGTCGCCAAATATTTTAACTTGAGAGTTCTTTTGGTTATGGCGTCGTGTGTGTGTGCGTGTGTGTGTGCTGGTGTGTGGTGTGTGCTGTGTTGTGTGTGTGTTGTGTGCCATGTGTGTGTGTTGTCATGTGCATGTGTGTGTGTGTGTGTGTTGTGTGTGTGGTGTGTGTGTGTGTGTGTGTGTGTGTGTGTGTGATGTGTGTGCTGTGTGTGTGTGTGTGGTGTGTGGGGTTGTGTGTAGTATAAATGGTATTATCGCTACCTAATCGTGGAGATCATGCGGCCTGGCCCTGTACTCCTCCGACAACCTCCAATCAAAACAGTGTAACAGCGAAAAAATAGATATCGCCCGATTTTTTACGATATCGCGTCACACAGTGTCTGTTATCGCCTCACCCGAACACTGTAATTGCCAACCCGATAATTGTTGCGCTTTAATTGAGGCGCTCCTGATTTATTTCTGCGTTTTTCATTGCCATGATATATATGCATAACTTTCACTTTTATGTGCTAACGTCAGTCATCACGTCGATTCTTTGCATGACAAACTTTCAACTTCGATTTTGCAAAAATGTCTGTATCAGCTCGTCCGGTTCTTGTTCTACATGACCAAACTCCTCACAGCAGCGACCAAATAGAGGCTCGACACATTTTCGTGTCGTGTATTTTAACTTTCACTTCTCGCTGCTTTCGAATCATTGCTGACCATTTAAAAAAGTTAGGACAGTGAACGCATTTCATTGATGGTTGTTCAGCTGGACTGTCCTTTGCCTTCTTCTTCTCCTGTTCCATTGCCACAGCACTAAGAAAAAATAGGCTCAAACTTTAGCACCTTTAAATGCTGCAGACCATGTCACGACTGGGAGCACCTTAAAAGTTGCAACTCCTTACACCTTATCTGAAAGGTGTAAGTTTGCACCTTTCTGAAAGGGCAAAGTTGCACCGAAAGGTTGCCAACAGCAAAATAAAATTGTTGCACCATCAGGAAATAAAAAAACTATTCTTCTTTTTCTTGCAAACGCGCGTGTTGTGTGTGTGACCGCAATTTACGTTCTTTCCAGGAGTGCTATTTATAGTATTTACACATAACACACTTTAATTAATTAACCACTTTACAAATATTACAAACGACGTACAAATACGACTTACCGGGGCTGCCAACCTGCGACTTTACGCTTGTGAGACGGACCTCTGACCCACTTCGCCCAACACGCTCGCCGTGAAGCATGTGTATTTTCACATCATTATACATGTCTGCTAAGCCGAAGCGTGCATTTTCATTCCTTTAAGGTGCAAAACTTTGCGACCGATAGGTGTTTTCGCTAATATATTTCAAATTCCATGCCATATTCTTTTTTTTATACCTTTGATCAACCGGAACTTTACGAGTTGTCAGACAAAGAAAATAGTATAATGTATGCAAGTTGCAATTATCGCGTATTGAATGTATTCATTAGAAACAGATGTAGAAATAGCTCACCCAGGCTTTGGAAGGGAAACATCCATAAATTTGCATAAATGTGCCACCTAAAAGGTTGCAAAACTTGTGGCAAACATAAAATTGGAGTGGGGGCGAGCGTCAGCGTATTGAAAGGATGTTGTGTAGAATTGCTCGAATTTACCGCGGCAGGAATTTATAGCTCTGCACCTATTTCGCGCAAAGTTGCACGTTGTGCGGCCTTTATTTTTTAGTTGCAGGTTACAAAATCTTATTTTCAGTATGGGGAGATCTGTTTTCAGGGGGCATTGGTTAGTACAGCGTGACATGACCCGTTAGTCAAAAGACCCTCACTCCACCATCATCATCATCATCATCGCCATCAGCATCTTCTTCTTTCTTCTTCTCTTCTTCTTCTTCTTCTTCTTCTTCTTCTTCTCTTCTTTTTCTTCTTTTCTTCTTTACTTTCAATGTGTGGGCCACGTGTGCGACACAGCCTGCAAAATCGTTTCCAAATTCACGTAGTAATTCTGTGGGTACCAGGTGAAAGTGGAACATTTTCATCAATAGTCCCACAGGTGTTCCGTAAGGAGGAGGAAAAAAAGAAGACGAGGAGAAGAAAAATAAGACGACGAGGAAGAAGAAGGAGGGAGAAGAAGAAGAAAGAAGAAAGAAGAGGAGAGAAGAGAAGAAGAAGAAGAAGAAGGATGAAGAAGAAGAAAAAAAAAAGGAGTAAGAAGAAGAGAAGAAGAAGAAGAAGAAGAAGAAGAAGGAGAAGAAGAAGGAGAAGAAGAAGAGAAGGAGGAGCAGGAGAGGAGGAGAAGAAAATAAGGAGAGCGAGAAGAAGAAGAAGATGTTAATTGTTTATGTACATGTAAACGGTAAGCGAGCTGTCTCTGAACAGTTTTGGCCTGCTTAAAGTTTCGCAGTTGTTATATATGCGATTTATATCTTTGGGCATCACATTTGCGTAGTATAACTCAAACACTGACCTTCAGATAAATTGCTAATTAATGCATTTTAAATTCGTGTGCAAATTGAGGTAATGACCGGGGTTGTATGGCTATTATAGGTCCTTCTATGATGTAAATATTCGATGTTCAAGTAAAAAGTTTTTGTTATTCTTTTCCAGTTTTGACCTGTCGATGCAAAAACAGCAGCATGACAATCTCCATGACTTCAGCATCATATTTCACGGACCACTACTGACCAATGTTTATGCCTTCATGTACATTTCAATGCAATTGTGTTTTCGGCCAAATTGTAAATGTATGCATTAATATTTCATTTTCACTTCCATAAAAAACCAAAGGTATAGAAAAACAAAAGAAATACATAATAAGATTTGGAAAACAATAAAATACAGAAGAAATCAAAACAAATTTTTCATTGTTATTGCTAAGGTTACTAAAGGGTGTTACACCTCAAACTAGCATTTCTGGAGCTTTATGTAGGATTGAGACAGTAAATTAAGATTTTATGCATTAATTTCATTCAATGTGAAATTATTTCCAGGACCCCTTAAAGAGGTGATTCTGTTACTTACATTATGCAAACGCGGATATTATGTGCACCATTTTCTTTTAATTCAGAAGATAATCGATTTTAAAGTTAATTCAGAAAATCAATATCATTTGAACGGATACAAAGGATGCAGAAATAGAGCCGATCGCCCACCATTTTGGCAATTTTAATTCACGAAGTAGCAAAATTTTGGCTATGATTTTTTCTGTAAAACATAAAAATAGAGAAGAGTCGAATATACTTACGAAAAAACTGAGCGAAAATTCACAACTTCCTACTTCGTGGATGATCGGAAGAAAGTGTTTATCTCTTATGTGGGACTAATTTGCCATTAACAAAAATTATCATCAACTGAATTTAGGTTTCATCTACATGGTACAAGTTTGTGGTCTCTTCTGCACACATTACGCCTTTTCATAATGACACAACATAAGTAACGTAAGTACTAAATAATGTAAAGCGGTGTAGTTCTCCTTTGAAAGAAGGAAACAGATGATCAATTAACTCGAGTCCAGTATCGACCTCGGCGGTTTGACTTTGAAGGTTGCGTAAATTCTGGTTTCACTACATGTAGATGATACCACGGAAGAAAATTCCTGGTGGCCAGTCTAAGTAACGCCGTAAACTACTACAGTTGCCAATTAAGCCAGAACAAAGGAAATGTTCAGTGCCTTAAAGTTGTCACGAAACTTGATATATGGACATTATTTAAACTTGAACCAATGTTGTTTTCATTAAGGATTTCGCGATGGGAAGTAAGATGGGGGGGGGAGTCATTAGCAATATGAAAAGCAGAAAGATTTTAATATATAAGAATATGTGAAATACTATTTGTATCAGTAGGGTCCTTATGATAGAATCGCAAAAGCTTTGATAAAATGATGTTATCTCGTGTTCACGAATAAAATCGAAGCAAACGGAATACAAGATTGGTAGTTTTGCTGATTGTGATTGCAATAAAGTAACGTAAATTCATTTGACTTCTCCGTCGAGGTTTGGTCCGAATTTGAAGCAGGATGGCATATACATATCGTCCTCTAAGACTCAGTAAGGAAAGGGAAGGATATAGCCGTGGTAGAGAGAGAAAATGCTGAAGTCAATTCCTCTTCGTAGCCTTTGTATAACGTCATGCCAGTACCTCGATGTATATGGGGCATGAACGTAATCAGGCTGTACACAACTATCGGTATTTTAATTCTTAACATGCCAGAGAATTAACAGCTCTATGATATATGTGTATTATGTGGTGCTTACTTTCACCATCGGCGCAGCAAGAGATATTTTTTGATCAATAATGTTGGGAGAACAATCTGGGGTTGACACTTATTATGTTTACAAATTCATTGCAACTATATCAACGAACAGCTTAGTGGTACAATTATTTAAGGGGTTGAAAAGCATCCAAATCCCCATGGCTACGCTAAGATGTTCATTTCCGTGTTTGCACAAGAAGTCATCTTAATTCCTAAATATCGAAAGTGGACTAACTACACATTTCTGCCATTATTGTAACTCTTACTTTGACGCTGATTTCGTCCACACGTTCGATTCTTTGCAGATATCGACAGTATGCAGATTTCAGTGCTCGTTTTGTCGACGGCTATATCACTTCGCCCGGTTCCTTGTTCTCACATGAACAAACTCGTCAAGGAGTATCGCAATTGGTGCATCGACATATTTTTATACCTTTATTATAACTCTCGCGTTGTCACCGACTTCGTGAACACGTTCGGTTCATTCCATGATCACCCTTCTCACCGATAACAACAGTGAACACATTTCGTTGTCGACAGTTAAGTTTACTGGTCTTGTTTCTTGTGATCGCATGACCAAATCCCTTGTCAGGTGTCGTCACTGAGTTTAGAGATTGTATTCTACCAAAATGTCGACTACATGGTTTAACTTACGCATGACAATACAGGAAAGCACAATTCCAATCAATTACTACAATAATGAGACGATGGACTTCAAAGAAAGCATCTTGGATTATTACCAACAAGTAATTCTAGCAAGCATTTACTGCGCCATGTCAGTTGTTGGTATTGTTGGCAACGGTTTGGTCCTAGTAGCGGTGGTCCTGTCCCGTAAACTCCGAACTATCACCAATGTCTTTGTCGTGAATCTCAGCGTTGCCGATCTACTGATAAGCTGCATCGTGATGCCTTGTAAGGCAGCTGTCCTACTGGGATTGCGCTTTCTGGACTGGATTGATAAGGCTCTTTGGGCTGTTTTCACAATATCAGTAACATGCAGTCTTTGCACAA
>JZLH01S0522962.1:73557-91290 GCA_001188425.1 Eucidaris tribuloides
TTCTTTTTACGTAGAAGTAGTGGTAGTATTTGAAATAGTAGTAATAGTGGTAAATGTTGTCTTGTAATTTTTCTTATTGGTGTTTCAGTTCAATGTGCCCGCAGTGTAGGGATTAGGTAGACGGTGAAACAATTGTCCCCCTGTTGTGTTTTTCACATAGAATTGAAGCATTTATTAATGCTTTTATTTTCAAGCATCATCACCACGGCACCACCTGATCAAATTATTGTTTTTGACTAATATTTTTACTCACTGATCTCCTTTTTACTAAATTATTCTGGTTAGCCATTTTTAGGGAAACGAAACAACACATTGTAATTAGTATTACTTGTATATACAGTGTGGGGGGTGTGTCACATTCGGCAAAATACGCGGGGTGAACATCACAAACATCCGCAACCCGCGCCCTGTTGCAACACGCTCTGAATCTGTGAACAGTATAAGGGTGTGTTCACATAGTTTTCCACACGTCCGGATTCAACCCGGGTCGATGTGGATCGAAAGTCTGGTGTGAACAGAAAAATAGGATGAAAAAAGGATCCGGATCGGAAATGTTACTCCTGGGAAACTGCAGGGTTCGATCCGGATCAACCTGCATCGACAAGCATCGACCCCTAGTGTGAACAGAAATAGCCTTTTCGATCCGGATTACCGGAAGTTGTAACCCACGGATACGATCTTCAGACAATGAATACATGTACATCGAAGAAATCAGCGCCGTGCTTTACGTTAGTGACATCATCAACATTTGGCTTATAAGAATTTGTTGCATTGCTCGCCTTAATCCGTCCAACTTTCTTCGGCTTCTGGCACGATATCGCTGATGTTTTCGACGATACTTCATGAGCAACAGTTGTCGCGTATTTACATCGATACCCGCCATGATTCGAGCTAGGTCCCAAGTCATTGATACAAGAACGTTAACTTCCGGGTCATGCCAATTTGCCGATGTGGATGGCTGTGAGTTGAATGTTCGTCGCGCCTAGTGTGAACGGAATTATGAATCTGGATTGAACTCAGATTGATCCACGTCCCGGATTAACTCGGATAAGAAGGCCGTACTGTGAACACGCCCAAATAAGTTGCACGCTTGCCTTAGCCCCATCGAATTTCAGGCATGGACGCAAGGGAGTAACTTGTCTGCAACACGTACTTTATTTCTTTCATCATGTTCATAATGTTAACACTATCAAAATTAATATAAGCGTATTCCCCTATGAAAGAAGAATTGATCGATAAAGACCATCGATCTCGGCGGTTTTGACGGATGGTTCTCAATCTTCGTGTGAGGGATTCGGGTTTCACTGGATGATACACGGATAAAAATTGGCGGCTATATGTAACGGTAGTATAATATTCAAATTCCAGCCAGAACACAAGGATCGAAACTTTACAGTACTTAAAGTTGTCAAGAAACTTGATATATCAGACATAATGTAGACGTCAAACTAATGTTAGTTTTCATAGGGTATTTTCAGACGAAGTATAATGGGGGGGGGGGGGTTACTAGCAATTTGAAAAGATGAAAGGGACTATATAATAAGAATGTCGAAATACTGCAACGCGTGTGGTTTGTTGTGGTGTTTGGTGTTTAATTTGCGATGAAATGTCGATGAGTTGAGTTGATGTGTTGCGCGAAATAGGATTTCTGGTAGCGGGTGGATGAGGATAGATTGTCCAAAGTAGAAGATAAACACATGGAATGAAAATATAGTTCAGATATCAAAATGAGTTTAACACAGTTTATTAATAATCGACCAGCAGTCCCAACGTAACTGCAGTACTTTAAGAATAATACAAGTTCAACATAAAGGTAAAGTTAAAGTCAACGAATGTCGCTATTTCACTACTCCGAAATACAGTATGAGTAATGGTCCTCCGCTATATGCAACACTGACTAAAACTATAGACTAAAGTGTCACTGCGAGTTCTAAGCCCAAATCCAAGACTAATATCTGAACTAAACTGTCTCCCATCTTTGATTGAGCTCTGAACTATGTAGGCACCGAACTCAGCTCCGAAATGCCCTTACATTAGGATGGAGGCAATATTATTTTATACACTAAAGGATATGACCTGGACTTGACATTCAAGGTAAGAACCAAGGATAACCTCCAGGGACTTGACATTTAGGGAAAGAACAAAGAATGACCTTCAGGGACATGACATTCAGGGTAAAACAAGTGACCTCCAGCTGGACTTGACATTCAGGGTAAGAACAAATGACCTCCAGGGACTTGACATTCAGGATAATCAAGCTAGCAGAGCGAGACAAAGAAAGTGTGTGTGTGGGGGGGGGGGATTAGTAGGACCACATGATACAAAGACTTGCATTGTTAATTCTCTACAATTCTGGACTAAACTCTAAGTATTACCCTCTTTGGAGGTATAGGAGCTGAAGTCCTTTTATTAGAGTTACAGCAGGTGGTAGGAGGATGGACTGGGCTCAGCCGGAATTTAAAGAAGTGAAAATAATTTAAATGACGTACATTAACAGGCGAAGATTAAGAGGCACGAAGGACAGAAGAAAGACAAACATAACGGTTAGAAAAGGACAGAAGAGCTGAAGATGGGAGGTTGGGAAAAATATTACACACAAGGACAAAGAAAGGCGCCACGCACCCAATTCACAAATTGTGAACACCCTTGAACACTTGCTTTTATGTATTCCACGACCGTAACAATAGTATTTGTAGGTAACCAAAATGACAGAATCACAAAAATGTTTTGATAGAATGATTATAATCTCTTGTCCTCACGAAAGATGAGAGCAAACAGAAAACAGGATTTGTCATGTTTGTAGTTTTGTTGGTTTCATGAAAGTAAGGTGAATTCATTTGACTTCTTCGTCGAGGTGTGGTCCGAAATTGAAGCAAGATGGCATAACGTCTTCTAAGACTCAGTTAGGAAGGGGCACATATTTTCTCCCAGTGCAGGCTAGCCTTGGTATAGGTATAAATTCCTTGAGTCGATTCCTCTTTGTAACTTTTTACCAGGCCGTGTCAGCACCCCGATGTATATGGGACGTATTCAGGTACAGCACAACTAACGGTCTGCTATTTTAATTCTTTAATACCAGAGAAATAACAGCTCTATGGAGTGTATTGTGTGGTGCATATTTGCACTTCGGCGGCACAGTAAGAGTTAATTTGTCTTCGTCAATCATGTTGGGAGAAGACTCTGTGGGTGACACTTATGTTTATAAATTTATTGCAAGTCAATCAACGAAGAGCTTAGAGGTATAATTATTTAAGGGGGTAAAAAACACCCTAGCATATGTTCATTTCCTTGTTTGCACAATTCATCTTCCTGAATATCGAAAGTGGGCTAACTACACGATTTCTACCATTATTGTAACCCTTACTATGACGCTGATTTCGTCCACACATTCGATTCTCTGCAGATAAGTACATTTCAGTTCTTGGTTTGTCGACGGCTACATCCCCTCGCTCGGTTCCTTGTTCTCACATGAATATATCGTCACAAGTTACGCAAATGGAGCATCGACATATTTTTATACAGTTATTATAACTCGCGCGTTGTCACCGACTTTGTGAACACGTTCGGTTCATTCCGTGATCACACTTCTCATGGACATCGACAGAACACATTTCATCGTCGACAGTTACGTTTGCTGGTCTTGTTTCTTGCGCTCGCACTCGCAGGACCAAATCCCTCGTCGGGTGCGATCGAGTAGACTTGCAAGTAACTTGAGTGCCGTCATTTAATTTAGAGATATTTTTACTAAAATGTCGGCTACATCGTTGAACTTGAACATGACAGTGCAGAAAAACGCAATTCCAACACATGATTACAATAATGAGACGATATGGACGTCAAAGAAAACGTTTTTCATAATTATTACGAACAAGTAGTTCTAGCAAGTATTTACTGCGTCATGTCAGTTGTCGGTGTTGTTGGTAACGGTTTTGTCTTTGTAGCGGTGTTCCTGTCCGGCAAGCTCCACAATATCACCGACGTCTTTGTCGTGAATCTCAGCGTTGCTGACCTACTTGCTAGCCTCGTAATGCCGGGACAGGCAACAGCCCTACTGGGGCGGGATAGCTGGCCGTTACCGGAGTGGATTTGTGTGGCTGTTTTTTCAGCAGCTAGCATCACTTCCATTTTATGTAGTCTAGAAACAATCGCACCTGTTGCACTGAACCGATATATATTGATTACAAAATCAAAAACAATGTACCAGAAAGTATACAAACCGTTGAATATTACCTTCATGATCAGCTACACCTGGTTATCTCCCATTTTGGCTGTAATCCTACCATGAAAGTCAGATCTCGGTTACCATGTACGTTCACAGTTCTGCTCCTGGCAAACAGAACCAGACGACACAGATACTGTAGGCTATATAGGTACTATTTTGGACACTCCTTGTTGTCATCTTCATTTGTTATGCGTGTATCTTCAGACATCTTAAGCTCCACACGACCCGAATTTCGACACAAACTGCTAAAATTAGAAGGCTGGAGACCACTGTCACTAAAAATCTCCTCTGTGTTCTTTGCACCTTCACCCTTTGTATTGCACCTGCAACGACAGCTACTTTGATGTCGGCCGTCGTCCAATCTCAACAAACTACTCGTGTCAATGTTGTTTTATACGTCATGATGCACCTGAACAGCTGCATCAATCCCATCATCTATGCCTGGAAACATCCGTACTTCAAACCAGTCTTCCGCTGCATCATCAAGCGCCAATGGTCTGAAATACCCGAACCATCCAATATTTTAAAAGATCTCGTAATAAACAGGAAGACGTTGACTCTACAGACAAGTAGCAACAATCAGACAGAGCAAAACAGAGGATGTGAATTTATGTGAAAGTTCAGTTTAACGTGCAACTTGTATACAGGTGGCTTATCGTCGGATTTTATGTCCAGCCGTCATTATGTTGCAACAAACTGAAAAACAATATATGGATATATTTATTGCTGACCTACGTGCAAAACAAGTGGACACTCTTCTTGTGACTAACACCGTCCACGCTATGTATTACGTACATGTAAGACCTTGAGATTACCTCCTGAGGATGATTTGTCATCTCAACACATTATTGGTAACCTCCGTGCAAGATATATCATTGGTGAAAATAAATACAGAGGATATCATTAGATTACTTGCTAAGGATTGTAAAACATTGTATCGCAAGACATAATTATATCATCAGAAGATTCTTACAAAAATTGTAAATAGCATTGTGACTAAATCTGTGCAAGATATTACGTACATATATAAGACCTATAGATTGCTTACTAAAGGATGGCACAACACTGTGATCTGAAAATATTCATAATCGTTAACTATTGTAAATACTGTGACTAACTGTGCAAGATATGTTTGCGTACATATAGAACACCTATAGATTACTTAATGACGGTGGTTGCTTTCATGTCAACAGAGTTACTTCCAACTTCTGTCAATACCGTTGTGATTAAGTTCCGTACAATCATGTCATATCTATTTAAACTTAATAGAGAGAAGGGGTTTAGATTACTTGCTGTGAATAATTTGTCACCACAGATCATATATAATCTTGAAATATTGTCAATACGTTTTGATTAACCTCCGTGTAAGGTATGAATCATTTGTTGAAAATTAAAATGAGGAGAACATCTTTAGATTACTTGCTAAGGATGGTAAAACACTGTAAGACATTTAGAATCTTCAAATATTGTACATAGCAATGTAACGTACTCTGCAAGATATGTATAATTGTACATAGAAGACCTTTAGATTGCTTTGCTGAGGATGATGGGTGTCATTTTAAGACATCAATAATCTTCCCATTTCTGTGAATACCGTTATGATTAAGCTACGTACAATTATGCCCTTTTAATTTAAATAAATAGAGGTTTAGATTACTTACTAAGAAGTTTAGACTTTAGATTACTCACTAAGCTTGATAATTGTATAATTTTCAAATGTTGTACATTGTGACTATTCTGTGTGCAAGATATATATAATCGTGCACAGAAGACCATTAGATTACTTGCTGATAATGGTATACACTCTAAGAGAAAAAAAAAGGTTCTCAAAAGGTTCTCAATGTTGCCACAATAGCAGAATCAATTTTGGTGCTTATTAGAACCATTTTTACACATATAGGGTTCATTTCAGAACCATTTTGTTCATGCAAAATGGTGCTGACAAGAACTTCTTGTTGATCCAAAAGGTGTGTACCACTCTCATCTCAAGACATTAAAATTTTCCCACCTTTGCATCTTTTTTATTTACAAATATAAACGTAACTGTGGAAATTAACTTTCAGTGTGCCATTGAGGTATTTTGTTCATTGGCGTTTTGTGTTAATGTCTTGTAATTTGTATTGTTGCGTTGTTTTCGGTTCATAATTTTACTTGACATAAAAAAATATACGTATATATATAAATATATATATATATATACATTATTATTATTATTATCACTATTATTATTATTATTCCACTTTTATATACATGTATATGAGAGTTCTTTTGATTGACATGTTTTAACTTTGAGAGTTCTTTTGGCTACGGCGGGAGCGGATGGTTGCGGACCAATCACAACCAAAGAGTCCGAAAAAAGTATGTATCTCTGTGTCTGCTCTGTGTGCTATTTGTGTGGTGTGTGTGTGTGTGTGTGTGTGTGTGTGTGTGTGTGTGTGTGTGTGTGTGTGTGTGTGTGTGTGTGTGTGTGTGTGTGTGTGTGTGTGTGTGTGTGTGTGTGTGTGTGTGTGTGTGTGTGTGTGTGTGTGTGTGTGTGTGTGTGTGTGTGTGTGTGTGTGTGTGTGTGTGTGTGTGTGTGTGTAGTGCGATTGGTGTTATCGTCGCTAAATCTTAGAGATGTTATGGCGTGCAGCCTGGCCCCTGTACCTCTCCCTGACAATGTCCAATCAGTGACATCAAAAAAGTGTCGTGAGATATCGCGATTTACAACAATATCGCGTGTCTGTTAACCCTAATATCCCAAGGGGGTGGGCCATAATGCCCACCCCCCCCCTTCCCGGACGACAAGACCGGAGATAGCCCGGATCTATTAGGGTTAATGCCTCACCCGAACACTGTAATTGACACCGAATAATTTTTGGCATCAATTGAGACGTTCCTTATATGGGATCTCTCGCATGATTTGTTTCTGGTTTTCATTGCATGATTATAACTTTCACTTTATTGCTGACGTCGTCGACACGTTCGATTCTTTGCATGACCAAACACTCCTGACAAATACCAGCACTGAGCAACTTTCAATTTCTCATTTTTTTCCAATGTCTACATCAACTGGTCCGGTTTCGTGTTCTCACATGACCAAAACCAAACTCGTCAATGTATAACCAAAGTACAGCGTCGACACATTATCTGTCGTGAAAAAAAAACTTTCATTTTCTCGCTAGTTTTCTATTTATTGCCTGACACTTCTCAAAAAGTAGACAGTGAACACATTTCATTGATATATAGTTGTTTTAGCCGGTCAGGTTCTTCGTGCTCGCATGAACAAATCCCTCGTCGGATGCCAGTAGACTTGCAAGAGCTGTCACTGAGTTTAGACAAATTCTACCAAAATGTCGACTACATCATTGAACTTAAACATGTCCTCACTGGTAAGCACAATTCCAACATATCATTATGATAATCAGACGGCGGTAGTCGGAGATTTCACCTTCAGCTATTACCAACAAGCAATTCTAGCAAGTATTTTCTGCGTCATGTCAATTGTTGGTACTGTTGGCAACGGTTTGGTCCTAGTAGCGGTGGTCCTGTCCCGTAAACTCCAAACCACCACCAATGTCTTTGTCGTGAATCTCAGCGTTGCTGATCTACTGGTAAGCTGCATCGTGATGCCTTGGCTGGCAGCCGCAATACCGCAAATTGGTATGGCGACTGGGACTGGGACTGGGACCGGGCCTGGAACTGGACTGAACTGGATTTATGTGGCTCTTCGGACGGTTGTCATCTTATCAGTAGGATGCAGTCTTTACACAATCGCACTAATTGCACTCAACCGATACATACTGATTACAAAGTCAAGTGCGACGTATCGGAAAGTGTACAAACCACTGAATGTTGTCTTGATGATAAGTTTCACTTGGTTGTCTAACGTCGCAATCATAATATCAGCACCATTATATAATGACGATTATGTCTACATCATTATCATCAGGTATTTGTTTCCTGGTCTGATTTATACACTCCTTGTCATCATCTTCATTTGCTACGCATGTATCTTCAGACATTTAAGACTTCACACAGCCCACATTTCGACACACATTGCTACAACTGGAAGGCGCAGACTGGATACCACCGTCACCAAAAATCTCCTCTACGTTCTTTGTGCATTCACTGTTTGTATTGTACCCGAAACGACAGTTTTCTTGATATCTGCGTTTCACCCATTTCATCTAATTTTTCGGATTAGTTATATTCTGTCACTCGTTTTGTTGCTAAATAGCTGCATCAATCCCATCATCTATGCCTGGAAACATCCACATTTCAAACCTGTTTTTCGTTGCATCATCAAACGCCAGTGGACTGAAATACCCGAACCGTCCAATATCTTAAAAATTCTTCTACTCAACAAGAAGCTAGGCAATCGAAGAAACAGGGCTAGTAGCAACAATCAAATAGACCAAGATGACGCAGTGTGAATTCCTGTGAAATTTCAGTTTAATGTAGGTGGCTTATGGTCGGATTTTCTTTTAAGCCATGATTATTATATTACATCAGGGGTAGTAGGAAGTAGTTTGTAACGTCGCGACGTTCACTTGCAGCCTGAAGAAGAAAAACACACAGGCTTCAATTAAAAAGCATAATTAAAAAACGATGCAAACAAGCAAAACGTGAAAGGTATATTAACAAAAAATTCAGTCATTTCCATTAGCTCTTAGATACAGAAAAAATAATGATATATATATATATATATATATATATATATATATGTTTTTCTATATGGATTTAATTTCAAGGCTAACTTGTGACAAGCCAAAAAATAATGTACATTATTCTCTTTAACGTTTACACTATATCGATAAAAACTAAGATGTATTTTTAGCCTCACTTTTTTAAAGGTAGATATAAGTTGACAAGCATAATCAATTTAACATTTATATCGATTAAAACTCAATTTGTAAATATCTATATACATATAGTCTCTGTTAAAATGTCTTGATGAGGCAATATGTTAGTTTCATTTCAAGAAATCTTCAATCTTGAAATGTTTTAAATAGAAGTGTGGTTAATTTTCGTGCAAGATATATATTGTTTACTTGAAACGAATATAGAGAAAACTTTTGAATTGTCAAGAATGGTAAACGCTAGTTATCCCCAAACCCCTATAATCTCCGAATATGGCAAATACCACTGTGATCAATCTCCGTTCAAAAAATACAGAGAGTACTAAGCATTGGAATCTCAAGATATCTATATTCTTGGAATTTTGTAAATAGCATTGTGATGATTCTCCGTGCAAAGTATGTTTTGGTGATTCAAAATAATTACCGAAAAGATCTTTTGATCACCCATTAATGATAGTTGAACAGCAACTCATTACATGTATAATCTTAAAAATTTGGAAATATGCCTACCACTGCGAAATCTACGTGTATAATTGAACAGTGTTGATTTTAAATGAATAGACAGATGACGGTTACATTACTTGTTAAAGATGGTAAAACATTGTAATATCAAGACATTTATAATCTTCAAATAGGCCTATTGTAAATAACCTTGTGACTAACTCTGTACAAGATATGCATTACGTAAATAAAAGTCCTTATAAGACTACTTCCCGAGGACGATTTGTCATTCAAAACATGTATAATTTTGAAATGTTGTAAATAGCTTTATGGATACGTACGAGGTGTGACAAAAAAAACAAAAAAACGAGGCATTACAGCCAAGCCCATGAAGCAATGTGAAACAACCCACCGTCCATGAGACTGTGTTGCCCAACATCTCATCAACATTCTGCAATAATATCGTTCACCGATCTCACTCTTTGCCTCTTCCTCCGGCTGTTGAGTAGCACGCCCCTGCTTCGCCCCGTGACTAAATTATAGGTGGCATAAGCATGGATAGTGGAATCAATCTGAAGTTCCTGGTTCGGTTGGGAGCCGGGGACCCAATCAAGTGTCTCGAGCTTCTCCTGTCGCGGGTGGTATCTTCTCCATAAGACTGCTGGAGAAGCTCGAGACACCAATTGAGTTCCTGCCCAACTGACCCAGGAACTTCAGATTGATCTCACGCTCCATGTTTTTTGCCACGTATAGTTTATTGTAACGGGGCGAAGCGGGAGCGTGCCACTCAACAGCCCGAGGAAGGGGCACAGAGTGAGATAGGTGAACAATATCATAGCAGAATGTTGGTGAGATGTTGGGCAACACAGTGACATGGGCGACGGGTCCATTGACAGTGCTTGATGAGAGTAGCTGTCACAGTCTCATTTCTTTTTTGTCACACCTCATATTATTTATTGGAAATAAAATACAGAGAAAATCTTTATATATTACTTGCTAAGGATGGTAAAACACTGTAATCTCAAGAAATTTAACATTTATAATCTTCAAAAATTGTAAATAGCATTGTGACTATATCTGTGCAAGATGCCTTTAGATTACCTCCTGAGGATAATTTGTCATCACAACACAATCATGTATGGTTAACCTCCGTGCATGATATTCATTACTTGTTGAAAATAAATACAGAGAACATCTTTAAATTACTTGTTAAGGATGGTAAAGCACTGTAACTTGAATCAAAACATTTATAATCTTCAAGTATTGTAAATAGCAATGTGACTAACTCTGTGCAAGATATATATTACGTAGATAGAAGACCTTTAGATTACTTGAGGATGGTTACTAGCATTTTAAGACATCGGTAATCTTCCAATTTCTGTCAGTACCGTTGTGATTAAGCTACGTAAAATTATGCACTGTTGATTTAACTACGTGTATGAAAGACAGAAGAGGTTTAGATTACTTGCTAATCTAATAGTTATATAATTTTTACATGTTGTATAAGCTACTGTGACTAATCTCTGTGCAAGATATGTATAATTGTACAGAGAAGACCTTTAGATTACTTGTTGATAATGGTATACTGCCGTCATCTCAAGACATTATAGTCATCCCACTTTTGCAGGGTTTTCATATAAAAATATAAGTATAACTGTGGAAATTAACTTTTAGTGTGCCGCTAAGGTATTCTATTCATTGTCATTTTGTGTTGATGTATTGTATTTTGTGTTAATGAGTTGTTTTCGTTTCATAATTTATTTTAAATACATTAAAATATATACATAAAAACATATATTATTACTTTTGTTTATATGTACATACATATATACATATACAAGTTTTTACTTATCCGCGTGGAGGAAAATGAAGGCTCCCGGTTTTGAATGTTGGTTTTGTTAAATGAATCAAAATGTATAGAATTGCATCTGTAGATATGTGTGTAATGAATCATAAAATTTTGTTTAGTAATTGTGACAGGGTCCTTTAATCGGCTACGTCAGTTTCTACGTCGATAGAAAAAACTAATGACTTGACAATTCTGGATTGGTTTTGTACACATTTTTCCGCATTTTTTTCCAGTTTTTGAAATGAAAATTGAGCAGATGACCTTATCTATTCCAAAAAAGTGTGCATGATCATTCCACCTCTAAAACATATTTTGATAACAAGCAAGGAGCAATTGCATTTTTTGACGGAAATGCAAACAGTAATACATGTATTCTGTGTATAAAATAACTAAGGAAGTTGACATGCCACTTCCCATATATAGACAGAAACACACAGTGTAATTGAAGAGTGTAGAATAAGAAGTACTTAAGTCACATTTTGATGAAATTGAGTTAGTGATTGTTTTGAAGTCGTTACATGCCGGGAAATTTTTTGAAAAAAAATTGGAAGTTGACCCTTCCCGAGTAGGGGTCAGGGGAGGGATCAACTGGGGTCAAATTTTTAACCTGGTATAATTTCTTCAAAATGTATCTCAAATTACTCGACTAGTTGCAAGGATTAAGACAATATATAATTTATCATGTATTTTGTGCATTGTTGATGAGATATGGGGTCACTTCCGGTCAAAGGTCAAACGAGGTCAAATTTAAAACGTCCAAATTTGACAAATTGCATATCAAATTGTCCGTCTGACGGACATTCCAAACATATATACAATTAAGTGTTTTTGACATTCCTTTATTCGAGAAATGCATTTGTTTTCCTGAGACCCTTGTTTTTGTAGAAGAACTTAAGTCCACAATATTGATTGTTGATTTATTGGAAATCGACAAGAGTATGACAATACTATAATTCATCTTTTATTGTGTCAATTAACTTCACCAAGTTTGGATGTACAACTCAAACAATTGTTATCTGTAGACAAATTTGAAAACTTATTTGAGCCTTTGTTTCTCAAAAGTAGTATTATGTGACTTCAGTAGTTCTTATTCTACAGTCTTCAATTTCAGTTCCTTACTATATAGACAGGAACACTCTAACTCTAGTTGTTTAGGATTTTATGACGATCGACAGCCACACCCAAGGAAATTAACGAGATGGTGACTTTGAAAGTTTTCACTTTGTAACGGTCATGCGATTGCGTGCCTGTAGTTTCAGTTTTGCTTCCTGTTCACGTGGATAATACTTCCGTTGATATTTCAGTTTCAGTGTTAAAAAAAAATTAATTAATTAATATTGTCACACACAGCCTCACAATGTTGTCCAAGCAATGGACCGAATCCCTGCATTTATTTACAAACTAAATTTGGTTAGTTGTTCAGGCCCAAGAGAAGAGAGAAATTCTTTTCAATATTAATAGTAGTGTACATGTAGTAGTAGTAGTATAGTAGTAGTAGTATAGTAGTAGTATTAGTATAGTAGGATAGTAATAGTAGTAGAAAGTAATAGTAGTCTACATGTAGTAGTGGAAGTAGTAGTAGTGGTGGAAGAAGTAGTTCTGGGGTATATGTTGTTGTTCTTATTTTTGGGGTCAAAATGTCCAACAAGAGATTAGGTACATAGTGAAAAAAATGTGTCTCCCTGTTGAGTTTTTCTGAATAAAGGAAGCATATTTATGCTCCACATTTACAAGCATCACGACTACCTGATCAAACTGTTTTTAACTGATATTTTCAGCGATTTCTTTTACTAAATCATCTGGTTAGCTTTAACCCTAATATCACCGGGGGGGGGAGGGGGCCATAATGCCCTCCCCCCCCTCGACAAATTTCGCAGTTACGCGCGCCGCGCGAAATTTTTTGACCGCGCCGTTCGCTGGCTTTTTACTTTCAAGTCTCGCGCATCATTTAAAGACCATTTTCGTAAAAATCGGATGTACTGTTACGACCGCGGCGCGACTTTTCGTACATGCATGCAAACTCCAAAATTGCTCAAAACGTGATTTTAGTGTACAAAATCATATGCAAATTGTCGTTTTCAGCCAAAAATAATAAATATTATGATATTTTTACTTTAAACTAGGTAAGAAAGTGATAATTTTATGTCTGTTTAATGATCGCAAAAAGTCCCCGAAAAAGTTTCATCGAAAAACAATAAAAAACAAAAGGCTCGAAAAAAAAAAGAAATACATAAGAAATTTCACAAAAAACAATAAATACATAAGAAAATTAATATCTGATTCGGCAATTCCTTTTGCAGGTAAATTGTCACAAAAAATGTCAAAAGAATATTTGTCACCAAAAAACTTAGCATTCTACAAGCTATTTAAGTGAGTATAGGCAAAAATCTGATTTTATTCATAAATTTGCATAATTAATTATTAAAAAATATAAAATATCTATTTTTTGAAAATCTAGTAATACAGTCTTGTAAATTACATCCAGCTCTATGCGCGTGCAAATTTTCGCAGCGATCGCGTCATCTGCGGCCGAGATCTTGGGGGAGGGGGCCATAATGTCCCCTCCCCCCCCCCCCGGTGATGACAAGACCGAAGATAGCCCGGATATATTAGGGTTAAGGGAAACATAACATTGTTACTATTCCTACTTTTGTACATAGTGTGGAGGGTGTGACACCACGCCCACCACCATTCACAAGAAAGAGAAGGGGAGAAATCTGAGGGGCTTTAATGACATACAGCTAAAAGACATAGGCTAACATTGTGGAGCTTCAATTTAAAAACTTGTCAAAACTTTGATATCTGAGCTATATAATATAGAACATGTAGTGCTTAAATGGACAAATGAATACCCTAGAATACAAACGATTGGAAAGTTATGCTGCCACTTGCAAGATATGCATGAATGCAGAATTTCCACTGAGGTGGAATATTAAAAAAACAACACAAATCTACATACAGCAAGTCTATGGGAGGAAATGGAGTACTTGTGGATTTTCACTTTTTTAAAGCACTAAATAATCATTTTGAAATACAATATTTTCAGGCGCTTCATTTTTTCAGCACTTCATTTTCAGACTTATCAAAGAAAGTTACACGCACTTAAAGGCAGTGGATCTCATTGGCAAACATCCCCACAGACCAGGAAAAGATAACCCATGCCCTTAGGCTATTAATGAAAGGCATGTCTGTGAAATTTGGGGGCCAGTAAATACCTAGAATTTGAAAAATGCAAAAGAAAAACTATAGCCGTTTAGTGTATGTTCTATGGTAGGATTTTTTTTCTCGCGAGAAAAAAAAATCAAATCAGAGTCTAACGGTCACTATAATTCCACTAAAACCGAGTTTCTAGCTCCTATATTTTGCTGAAGGTTCCCAGAAGGCATTTTCTTCTAAATACCATTGTATTTACACAATGTTAATTTTTAGGCATGCAAAAGATATCCCCTGCCTTTAAGAACTGAACATAAGAACTGCAATAAGCATATACGAAGACACATGAATAAAAAGCAGAACCGACCAGATAAAAAGGTTTTGCATATCAAATCTAATATGTTGTTTTAATATTGCCATTGCATCAGATACATTATGTACAGTTTACAAATCAAGATGTACATTAAATTGGTTACATTTTGTAAATTATCAAACCCTTTTTATTGGTCATCATATCTAATAAAAGGGTCTGAACAATCTGTGCTGTACACTACTCTTTACATAAGCCTTGTGGTGTAGCTACTTTTCGCCCAACCAATGAATGAACCCGGGAGGGGGGGGGGGGTTGGGGACCAGACAATTGTTATGTTGTACACATGCGTGACCCCAAAAAACGCGTTTAAAGGGATTTTTTTCAGTTTCAGACGCAGGGCCGCGCGTGTACCGCGCTAAGGGTATTCAAAAAACACAAGCATTTTCAAACCAAAAGGCGTTGGATTTTGAAGACTGGTCAAACGTATTTAGGGGTATATTTTTCCCCAAGCTTTTTTTTTCTTAAAGGGACTATCAAACGTATTTAGGGCTCATGTATATTCCCAAGCTTTTTTTCCTCGTTTCTGAAAAGTGTTATCCCCGGTTACAAAAGCGATGTGTACAACCTGGGAAACAATCGCAGGAAAACGGATCGTGTTTAGGGGCCCAAATGTGTAAATGAAGCAGGCGGAAAACTTGTTTAGGGGGGTTATTTTGCACACAGAGAACAACTTGTTTAGGGGGTGTTTGGAAATAATTTGGTCACGCATGACTTGTGTACAGCATTATGTTTGACTGATCCCCCAGGGGAATGAACCAAACTAGATCCGGGTCTAGATGCTTTGGAAATGCTGTCCACGTATAATCAGAGTTAGTGTCTGATTATATGTGCCTACAGGGGCGGCTGGCACCAGGGTAAAATGTCATGAATTCAACTGCGAAAAACGCACAACTTCTTTTTTTTAATTCACTTTTTATTTCACTATAACACACATTTTCCATAGACCCCAACACAAGTTAACTAGTACTTAGTCTCCAATATACATTCTTGAAATCTGTTATGAAGGTACATGAAATCAAAATACAGCCCAAGTTCAATTTTGGAGTGTGTAGCTCAAAGGTCAAAGGTCATAGCTCATTAGATACAAAAATAGCTATTCAACTGGTGTCTGTTCAATAAACTTTAGTATTATTAGACAGATTTTTAAATGAAAATTTTGGTATGAAGGCACTTAGTATAAACTACAGCCTAAGTTGATATTGGATTAATATGTCAAAGGACAACAGGTCATAGCTCATTAAATATGTGAAAATAGCTAATTACATGTTCTGTTTGATAACTTAAGTAATGTTAGGCAGATTTTGATCTTCGAGTATATAGGCCAAAGGGCAAAGTTCACAGTTCATTAAATATGTGTATGTATGCTATTTTTACCTCGCAAGGGGATGCTATGCTTTGTGTTGTCTTTGTGTGTATGTGTGTATGTTTTTTTTGTTTGTTTGTTTTTTTGGGGGGGGGGTGGATTTCATCAGGGAAATGGGTCTCATTGCACCCCTGCATGGAAACTTTATTAACTTTGGTATTACAGTTTGGGAATAACCCCAATTTTGAAACTTAAAATTGAAAGTTCCTTTTCACAAAGACTGTCCACTGCAAAATATGTGGCCCTAGTATGTGCAATTGTCCAACCCAACATATCAAACTTACTATCCATCAAGAACTGTCATCTGACTTAAAGGTAAATGACATGATTGGGGGTAGTCCTCAACTTGGGGTAAAACTATCAAGAATCAAGTAAATTATGCAAGGATTCTACCAGGAAAATTTGGCAATCAAAAGTTGACTCGTTCTAAAATATCTTCTGTCAGTATGCCTTGTGAGATGTGACAGACAAATCTGTTATGTAGCTTTCTATGGGATCTATTTCTATCAGGGCTCGAGAAAAACCAAATGCTAGTATGTTCAAGCTTAATTAGGCTTACGTAAACAAATTCAAGATAAATCCTGGAGATACACTCCAGGTGGTGTATCCATTGGTATATCTTTCCATCACTTTGTTTAGAAAGGCATTTTTTTATTTCTCCCAATTATGTCACTTTCCTTTAATTATAAATATGTCCACACACAATACAAGAGATAAATGAAAGGTCATTCAAGGGAAACTCAGATAGATAAGAGATGGGTGGGGGTGGGGGTGGGGGGTGGTGGTTAGGCATCGGCAGAAGGGAAGGACGGTATGCAACTTCACAACCCCATTCACTGTTCTCTTTGACAAATACACCACATGCCCATGCTTTGGAGAAAAAAAAATCATGCACTGTATCACGTCAGTGTTTTGGATTGGCCAATATTGTTGAAGGAAGTATAGGATATCGGATCGGTACTGTGAAAGCCACATCGGTTAGGTTAGAAAGCATGTTACAAATTAACAAAAATATGGGACTCCAACTTCTCAATGCATCTTAAAGTGAAGCTTTTCCAAGCCACTGCATATTGCTATTATGGTTGTGAGACCTGGACCATAACAAAGAAACTCAGAAAAGCCTTGGGTGGGTGATACACAAGAATACTAAGAGTAGAAAATGTGAGATGGAAATCCCATATTACAAATATGGGGGTATCCCCTCCAAACATCCAAAATCACCACCAGAAGACTTCAGTTTGCAGG
The DNA here is from genome assembly GCA_001188425.1 of Eucidaris tribuloides. Lineage (NCBI taxonomy): Eukaryota > Metazoa > Echinodermata > Echinoidea > Cidaroida > Cidaridae > Eucidaris > Eucidaris tribuloides. The sequence goes on from JZLH01S0522962.1 coordinate 91,045, forward strand.
ACACTGTAATAGCAGGAAAGGGCCGAGTTGTTTCAAAATTAGTCAACTGGCAACTCACTCGTGAAAATCAGTTGGTCAGCCCAAGAAGACATTTTATGTTGATCTATTACAGGAAGATTCTGGCTGTGACACCAAGTATATGGAAAAGATCATGCTAGACAGACGTCTAGGGTTATGAATGAGGGGATCTGATCGGGGGGTCCACTGTCGTTACAAGGTGTACACCATGCGCATGTACGGACTTTC
>JZLH01S0522962.1:101406-123830 GCA_001188425.1 Eucidaris tribuloides
AACCGCAGAGAAAATCTTATATAACATATTACTTGCTAAGGATGGTAAAACACTGTAATCTCTAAGAATATTTAACATTGTATAATCTTCAAAAATTGTAAATAAGATTCTGACTTATATTCTGTGCAGATGGCCTTATATAGGATTACCTCCTTGGAGATATATTGTGTATCCACAACACATCATGTCCTTGTTTATGGTAACCTCCGGTTTCATGAATATTCATTAACTTGTGAAAATGAATATACATTGAGACATTTATTAACATTAACTTGTTAAGGATGGTAAATCACTGCTAATCCTTAATCAAAACATTTATAATCTCAAGTATTGTAAAGTCAGCAACGGGGACTAATCTGTGGCAAAGATAGTATATTAGTACGATAGAGACTTATAGATTACTTGAGGAATGGTTACTAGCATTTAAGGACATCGGTAATCTTCAATTTCTGTCAGTACGTGTTTGTGATTAAGCTACGTAAAATTATGCACTGTTTGCAATTTAAACTATCGTGCTATGAAAGACAGAAGAGGTTTAGATCTACTTGCTATCTAATAGTTATATAATTTTTACCCAAATGTGTATAAGCTTTACCTGTGACTACATCTCTGTGGCAAGTATATGTGATAATTGTACTGAGAAGACCTTTAGATTACTTGTTGATAATGCTATACCTGCCGATCATCATCAAGACATTAATAGTCATCCCACTTTTGCAGGGTTTTCATATTAAAAAATATAAGATATAAACTGTAGGAAAATGTAACGTTTTAGGTGTGCCGCTAAGGTATCTATTCATTGTCATTTTGTGTTGATGATATTGTTATTCTGTGTAATGAGTTGTTTCGTGTTCTAATTTATATTTAAATACATTAAAAAATTATAAAATAAAAACATATAATTATATTTTGTTATATGTACACTACATATATACATATACAAGTTTTTACTTATCCGCGTGGGAAAATGAAGGGCTCCGGTATTTGAATTGTTGGTTTTGCTTAAATGATCAAAATGTATAGAATTGATCGTGTAGAATGTGTGTAATGAATCATAAAATTACTGTTTAGTAATTGTGGACAGGGTCCTTTAATCGGCTACGCAGTTTCTAGCGTCCGGATAGCAAAAAACTAATGACTTGACAATTCTGGCATTGGTTTTGTTACACATTTTTTCACGCATTTTTTCCTCTCTGAGTTCCACGCACAGTTTTTGAAATGAAATTGAGCAGATGACCTTATCCACTCTCAAAAGTCTGCTGCTCATCATCCACCTCTAAAACATATTTCTCAGATAACATAAGCAAGGAGCAATTGCATTTTTTGACGGTAAATCGCAACAGCTAATACATGCTATTCTCGTGTTCTATAAAATACTAAGGAAGGTTGACATGCACTTCCCATATAATAGACAGAAACACACAAGTGTAATATGAAGAGCGTGAATAAGAAGTTGACTTTAAGTCAATTTTTGATGAAATTGAGTTAGTGATTGATTTTGAAGTTCGTTACATGCCGGCGACATTTTTTTGATAAAAAAAATTGGAAGTTGACCCTTCCCGAGAGGGGTAGGGGAGGTAGTCAACTGGGTCAATTTTAACCTGGTATAATTTCTTCAAATGTATCATCCAAATTACCCGATAGTTGCAAGGATTAAGATTAAGACAATATATAATTTATCTGTATTTTGTGGCATTGTTGATATGAGATATGGGGTACTTCCGTATCAAAGGTCAAACCGAGGTCAAATATTAAAACGTACCAAATTTGCAAATTGCTATATCAAATTGTCCGTCTGACGGGACATTCAAAACATATTATACAATGAAGTTTTTGACATTCCTTTATCTCGAGAAATGCATGTTTTTCCTTGATGACGTTTTAGCGTAATCGACATAGATGATTTTTGATCGACAAGGTTGAAATCTATAATCATCTTTTATTGGTTCAATTTACATTCACCAAAGTTATGGATGTACAACTCAAACAATTGATTTCTAGTAGACAAATTCTTGAAAACTGTATTTGAGCCTTTGTTTCTCAAAAGTTAGTATTATGTGACTTTCAGTTACGTTCTATTCTACAGCTCATTTTCAGTCCTAACTAATATAGACAGGAACACTCTAACTCTAGTTGTTAGGATTTCTATGACGATCGACAGCCACACCAGGAAATTAACGACGATTGGTGAGTTTGAACAGTTTTCAGCTCTGTAACGGTCATAGAGATTGCGTGCTGTTAGGTTTCTGTTTTGCTCTTCCATGTTTCACGTGCGATAAATACTTCGTTGAGTATTTTCAGTTTCAGTAGTTAAAAAAAAATAAATTAATTAATTTGTCACGACACACCCACAATGTTGTCCAAGATTCAATGGACCGAATCCCTCGCATTTATTTACAAACTATCAAATTTTGGTTAGTTGTATCAGGCCCACAGGAAGAGAGAAATTCTTTTTCATGATATTATATAGATAGTTTACATGTTAGTAGTAGTAGTATTAGTAGTAGTAGTAGTATGTAGTAGTATTAGTAGTAGTAGAAGTAATAGTAGTAAGGAAAGTAATAGTAGTCTAATGTAGTAGTGGAAAGTAGTAGTAGTGGTGGAAGAAGTAGTTCTGGTGGTATATGTTGTTGTTATTTTGTGGGGTCAAAATGTCAACAAGAGATTAGGCTACATAGTGAAACAAAATGTGTCTCCTGTTGAGTTTTTCTGTATAAAGGAAGCATATTTATGCTCCACATTTACAAGCATCACGACTACCTGATCAAACTGTTTTATAGTGATATTTTCCACGGATTTCCTTTTTACGTAAATCATCTGCGTTAGCTTTAACCCTAATATCCCGGGGGGGGAGGAGGGGGCATAATGCCCCCCCCCCTCGACAAATTTCGCAGTTTACGCGCGCCGCTGCGAAATTTTTTGACCCGCGTTCGCTGGCTTTTTACTTTCAAGTCTCGCGCATGATTTAAAACCATTTTTCGTTAAAAATCGGATGTACATGTTACGGACCGCGGCGCGACTTCGTACATGCATGCAACTCCAAAATTGCTCAAAACGTGATTTTAGTGTACAAAATCAATGCAAATTGTCGTTTCAAGCCAAAATAATAAATATATGATATTTTTACTATTAAACTAGGTAAGAAATTGATATAATTTTATGTCTGTTTGATGATCGCAAAAAGCCCCGAAAAAGTTTCATCGAAAAACAATAAAAAACAAAAGGTCTCGAAAAAAAAAAGAAATACATAAGAAATTTCACAAAAAACCAATAAATACATAAGAAAATTAATTCTGATTCCGGCAATTCCTTTTTGCAGGTAATTGTCACAAAAAATGTCAAAAGAATTATTTGTCACCAAAAACTTTAGCATTCTACAAAGCTATTTTAAGTGAGTATAGCAAAAATCTTGATTTTATTCATAAAAATTTGCATAATTATTATGTAAAAATATATAAATATCTATTTTTTGAAATCTAGTAATACAGTTTGTAAATACATCCAGCTCTATGCGCGTGCAAATTTTCGCATGCGATCGCGTCATCTGGGGCGGCCGAGATCTTGGGGTGAGGGCCGGCCAGAATGTTCCCCCCCCCCCCCCCCCCGGTGGATGACAATGACCGAAGATAGCCCAGGATATATTAGGTAAGGGCAAACATAACATTGTTATTCCTATCTTTTTGTTACATAGTGTTGGAGGGTGTGACACCACGCCCACACCATTCACAAGAAGAGAAGGGCCGGAGAAATTGAGGGGCTTTTAATGACATAAGCTAAAAGACATAGGCTAAACATTTGTGGAGCTTCAATTAAAAACTTGTCAAAACTTTGATATCTGAGCTATATATATATGAACATGTAGTGCTTAAATGACAAATGAATACCCTAGGAATACAAACGTTCGGAAAGTTATGCTGACCACTTGCCAAATACTGCATGAATGCAGAATTTCCACTGAGGTGGAATATGTAAAAAAACAACACATAATCTTACAACAGCAAGGTCTATTGGATGGAGTACTTGTTGGATTGTTCACTTTGTAAAGCACTAAATAATCATTTTGAAATCCAATACTTTTCAGGCGGCTTCATTTTTCAGCACTTCATTTGATTATCAATAGTTTAACGCTACTTAAAGGCAGTGGATCTCATTCCAAACATCCACAGACCAGGAACAAAGATAACCCATGCCCCTGTAGGCTATTAATTGAAAGGTATGTCTGTGAAAGTTGGGGGCCAGTAAATACCTAGAATTTTGAAAAATGCAAAAAGAAAAACTATCAGTCCGTTTAGTGTATGTCTATATGTTAGGAATTTTTTTTTCTCGCGAGAGAAAAAAAATCAATCAGAGTCTAACCGACGTCACCTATAATTCCACTAAAAACCGAGTTTCTAGCTCCTACTATTTTGCTGAAGGTTCCCAGAAGGCAGATTTCTTTCTTAAATTACCAATTGTATTTACCACAATGTTAATTTTTAGGCATGAAAGATTCCCCTGCCTTTAAAACTGAACATCAAGAACTGCAATAAGCATATATACGAAGACACATTGAATAAAAAGCAGAATCCGACCAGATAAAAGGTTTTGCATATCAAAATCTAATAATTTGTTTTAATATTGCCATTGCATGCATATGTTACATACAATCAAGATATTACATTAATTGGTTACCATTTCTGTAAATTATCAAACCCTTTTTAATTAGTCATATATCTAATAAAAGGGTCATGACACAATCTGTGCTGGCTCACTTACCTCTTTACACTACAGCTTGTGGTGTAGCTACCTTTCTCCCAACCAATGAATGAACCCGGGAGGGGGGGGCGGGGGGGTGGGGACCAGACAATTGTATAGTTCGTTTACACATGCGTGACCCAAAAAACGCGTTTAAAGGGATTTTTTCAGTTTCAGACGCAGGGCCGCGGCGTGTACGACGCAAGGGTATCAAAAACACAAGATTTTCAACCAAAAAGGCGTTGGATTTTGAAAGATTGGATCAAACGTATTTAGGGGTATATTTTTCCCCAAGCCTTTTTTTTTCTAAAGTGACTGATCAAACGTAGTTTAGGGTCATGGTATGTATTCCCAAGCTTTTTTTCCTCGTTTCTGAAAAGTGTTATCCCGGTTATCAAAAGCCGATTGTGTACAACCTGGAAAACATCGCAGGAAACGGATATGTGTTTAGAGGCCCAAATGTGTAAAATGAAGCAGCGGAAAATTGTTTAGGGGTTATTTTGCACACAAGAGAACAACTTGTTTAGGGAGTGTTTGAAAATAATTTTGGTCACGGCATATGTGTACATCAATTATGTTTTGACTGATCCCCAGGGGAATGAAACCCAAACTTAGATCGGGTCTAGATGCTTTGGAAGATGCTGGTCCACGTAATAATCAGAGTTAGTGTTGATTATATTGTGCATACAAGGGGCGGCTTTGCACCAGGGGTAAAAAATGATCCGATGAATTAACTGCGAAAAACGCACAACTTTCTTTTTTTTTAATTCACTTTTATTTCACTATAACACAGCATTTTCCCATAGACCCCAACACAATAGTTAACTATACTTAGTACTCCAATATACATTCTTGAAATCTGTTATTTGAAGGTACGATGAAATCAAAATACAGCCAAGGTTCAATTTTTGGAGTGTGTAGCTCCAAAAGTGTCAAAGGTATAGCTTCATTAAGCATACAAAAAAATAGCTATTCAACTTGTGTCTGCTCAATAACTTCTTAGTATTATTAGACAGTATTTATGAAATTTGTATGAAGGCACTTAGTATAAAACTACAGCCTAAGTTGATATTGGATTGAATATGTTCAAAGGGCAAACAGGTCAGTTAGCTCATTAATATAGTGAAAATAGCTAATTAATGTTCTGTTGATAACTTAAGTAATGTTAGGCAGATTTTGATCTTCGAGCTAATATAGGCAAAGCGAGCCAACAGTTCACAGATTCAATTAAATTATGTGTATGTATGCTATTTTTACCCTCGCAAGGGATGCTTATGCTTGTGTTGTCATTTGTGTGTTATGTTGTGTATGTTTTTTTTCGTTTGTTTTTTTTTTGGGGGGTCGGGGGGTGTGGATTTCATCAGGGAAGATGGGTCTCATTGCCACCCCTGCAATGGAAACTTTATTAATTCTTTGGTTAATACCAGTTTGGGAATAACCCAATTTTGAAACTTAAAAATGATAAGTCTTTTCACAAAGACTGTTCCACTGCCAAAATATGGTGGCCCTAGTATGTGCAATGTCCAACCCGAACATCATGCAAAACTTATATCCATCAAGAACTGTCATCTATGACTTAAAAGGTCAAATGACTGTATTGGGGGTAGTCTCAACTTTGGGGTAAAACTATCAAGAATCAAGTAAATTATTGCAGGATTCTACCAGGAAAATTTGGCAATCAAAAGTTGCCTCGTTCTAAAATCATCTTCTGTCAGTATGGCCTTGTGAGAGTGACAGACAAATCTGTATGTAGCTTTCTATGGGATCATATTCTAATAGGTCGAGAAAACCAAAATGGCTAGTATGTTCAGCTTAATTAGGCCTTACGTAAACAAAATTCAAGAATAAATCCTGGAGATACACTCCAGTGGTGTATCCAGGTATATCTTTTCCATCACTTTGTTTAGAAAGCATTTTTTATTATTCTCCAATTATGGTCACTTTCCTTTAATTTATAAACTATGTCATCACACAATTACCAAGAGATAAATGAAAGGTCATTCATAAGGAAACTCAGATAGATTAGAGATGGGTGGGCGTGGCGGTGGGGGGTGGTGGTTAGGGCATCGCGCAGAAGGGAAGGACGGTATGCAACTTCACAACCCCATTCACTGTTCTCTTGACAATACACACATGCCATGCATTTGGAGAAAAAAAAATCATGCACTGTATCACGTGTCAGTTTTTGGATGTGGCCAATATTGTTGAAGAAGTAAGGATATCGGCGATCGGGTACTGTGAAGCACATCGCGTTAGAGTTAGAAAGGCAGGTACAAATACAAAAATATGGACTCCAACTTCTCGCATGCACTTTAAAGTGAAGCTTTTCCAAGCCACTGCATATTGCTTTATGGTTGTGAGACCTTGCGACCATAACAAAGAAAAACTCAGAAAAGCCTTGGGTGAGGTGATACACAAGAATACTAAGAGTAGAAAAATGTTCGAGATGGAAATTCCCATATTACTAATATGGGCGACCCTCCAAACATCCAAATCACCACCAGAAGTTGACTTAGTTTGCAGGACACTGTAATTAGCAGGAAAGCGAGTTGTTTCAAATTAGATCAACTGGCAAACTTCACTCGTGAAAATCAGTTGGTCAGCCAAGAAGGACATTTTATGTTGATCTATTACAGGAAGATTCTGGCTGTGACACCAAGTTATATGGAAAAAATCATGCTAGACAGAACGTCTAGGGTTGATGAATGTAGGGGATCTGATCGGGGCGGGGGGTCCACTTGTCGCTTACAAGGTGTACACCATGCGCATGTACGGACTTTCAAAATGGACCACTAAACACAGTAATTATCTGTCCAATCTCAGAATACCCTAAACAAGTATTCAAGTCTGAAAAGATACCTTTTAAAGTAAACCTTCTGTTAAAAGTTACCCTTCTTTTCCTGCATTTTGGCGATTTCGATACCCTTTTCAATAGTACGCGAGTACATCGGTTCCAACACCAGCCCTGAAAAAACCCTTCTTACTCGGTTTTCACTGCGGGTGCGTGTACCCTTGTTAATGATGTATGGCACCCCCCCCCCCCTTCCCCTGGGATTTGATTGGAAGCGAGAACTTTGAGATGGGGAAAGCACCTGGCACTCTGCTTGACACTGATGATTACATTTGTCATCTATGTCCATAATACAAAGGAGAAGTTTTATCACCATTTAGCACTGTGGATTGTGGTGATGTTGGGCAATATTCAGATAAAATTCAAGTGGTCACCCGACTTTCCCCCCCCCCCCCAAAAAAAAAAAAACATGTATGTCAAACAAATGCAGACAAACTTGAAATGGGAAATGTTGGAGCCTATACACTGCAAAATGGCAATGTTGTATGGATTGAAACAAGAAGGAACAAAACGATGCCCATATTAACATTCCATTTGCAAGTATGAACTACAATGTAAAAATAACTGTTACATAAAAGGTTTTTTTGACTCGTAAAATACAAGTTCGGGCTGTGTTTCTATTGTTATGGTACTTTTCTCGTAAATTAGCACGAAAATTGAAATTTTCTGGGAAGTCCACTTGAATCAACAGTTACCAGCTCTTGTAACTGTTGATAAGCAGGTAGCGCATATTCCTACTGGCTTTCCAGTTCATTTACTCATAATTCTTTATTCAGTAATGAGAATTTCCTTGTCAAAAAACAACAAATTCTCTCATTTAACATCATAAAATCCATAATAAACATGTTTTTTGTACCATATATCAGCCCCTCTGTTCACTAAAAGAATGATCTCATGTAATTCTGAAGTCATTACAAGAATTTTCCTGTCAAAAAAGGGCAACTTATTCTGTTCAACACAGGAGGAAGAAATATATCTGGTCTTCCAGTCAGCAATAAGATGGAGATTGTCAACAACTGTGTGACATTGGTGTGGACATGCCATCTGACTTGGAGTTTGTGGAGGAGAGTGAGACCTTGATATGCTTAATATTAAAAAAAGTTCATCTCAGAAAGCTTCTGAAAGACTGGAAGACTGATAAAGGTAAGACAATAAGAGCTGGGTAGCATTGAGCTATCACTGAGACTTTCATTGTGGGATGACCGTGTAGTATTCTACTATTCATATCTGACCAACAAAGTATTATAATCTCTATCGATCAGTTGTTGATGATATCTACAAGACGCGTGGTGTTTCTCCAGATGCAAAGAAGATAATTGCTCACATTCAAGCAGAATGCAGCAAAGAAAGTGATGACAGCCAGATGGCAAAAGCAGGAAAAATGGCTGCAGCGAGCAATTGTTCTACAAGAGGAAGACAAGTTCATCCTTTGATTCTAGTCAGCAATAATGCCAATGTGGAAAGAATATGTATTCCTGTTCTAAACATCTAGGACTCAAGTGCACAAGCTGAACAACAGACAGGTAGATCTGTTTTTCGAGTTTTTCTCCGCATGTAAATATTAAGAAAATCGCTCACACTCAAGCAGACTTCAGCAAGAAAGTGTTGCGTGTCACCTGGCCGATAACACAAGGAAACACTCGGATTCGGAATGATCAGAGTTTGTGACGCATTTCTGCAGTTCTGCCCTCGCCATGTTCCTGGCATCCAGCCATATATTTTTATATGATCGATCTAACCAAGAAGTAAACCATTGATCTACAACGATCTATATCGATCGTAACAAAACTGATGACAGTAGACAGCAAAATCAAGAAATTGTTCTACAAGAGGAAGATATAGTACTTGCTTGGATTTTACTCAGCATCAATGCTGATGTACAAAGACATGCATGTTCCAAACATCAAGGACTCAAGTGCATAAACTGAACGACGGACAGGTAGATCTGTTTTTCAAGTTTTTCTCCACATGTATCATATTAAGAAGGAAATCGCTCACATTCAAGCAGAATGCAGCATAAAAATGACAACAATTGGAAAAAAACAGGTAAAATGGCTGCAACAAGAAGCTGTTCTACAAGAGGAAGACAGAGTTCATGCATGGATTCTACTCAGCATCAATGCCAATGTAGAAAGACACGTATGTTCCACACATCCAAGTGCATAAGATGAACGACAGACAGGTAGAGCTATTCAAAGAATTTCTTGCCTGCTTCAACAGGCCCAAGTGGTACACTGACCAGTCGGTGCAAGATTTGAAGGATCCAACTAAGTTTAATTTGGATGATCACAAAAAAAAAATGAAACCATGAGAGGTGTTCCTAGGGAAATTAGCCTCTAAGCTAGTTGAGAAGGAATTCCATTTGCTTTTTGTAGCTGTTGAAGAAAGCATATACAGGGCTGTGGGAAGTCTCTGCGGACAATCAGTGAAGGATGGCCTTTTATGATACCCGCATGTGCGACTGAAGCTCGCTGGTACCACGGCATTCGGTATGAAATGACAATGGATGATGACATCGTATTCAGGGGGCTAAGGTGCATCATGCCCCGTGAGAGAAATCAGAGACAAATTGCATGCAGCGCGCACCGGAATAGAGGGCACACTCAATCGTGAGCGGGAGTGTGTATATTGGCCATCTGAAAGATCTGAAAGACTACATTGCAAATTGTAAATGCTTTTAAAGTGATAATCTCTTCTTGCTGTACCCACTCGCAAAAGACCACGAAGATGATCTCAACTACAGATCAATCTCTGCATTCAACCGTGCTGCCATCTTATTCGCAGGAAATGAGCACACAATGTTAAGAAAAAGTGACATGCAAAAAAAAAAAAAAACAACCCCGAAGATGATCTCAACTACAGATCAATCTTTGGATTCAACCGTGCTGCCATCTTATTCGCAGGAAATGAGCACACGATATGAAGAAAAAGTGACATGCAAAAAAAACACCCCAATTAATGAAATCACTATTCATATGTTCCACTAGTCGCACAAAGCGCCTACTATCGTATATCCCATTATGGAGGTTTATTGCAGTATTAAGAAGGGAAAAGTGCTCTACAGCTTTACACACAAAACGATCCGAAGCAAGACCCTGTCAATGTGAAGCTCTGTCGTAACATAAGAACTGCACAGAAGCACTATTCAGATGAGCTGGCAGCTAAAAGAGCATTCACTGATGAGAGGTGTAAGAGGTTAGCGTTGACAAAACCAATGGAGAGTAAGCACACAGTCAAACCTAGGTTGGCTCTTGCTCAGAAGGTTGCAAAGAAAGTAGAGCCTAACTGATGTGCCTTTCATAGTGCCGATCCAATATCCAATTTTTTAGGCCACAATATCAGCTGATCTGATGCATTTTTTGATTTTTTTTTCCACCCAGCATCGACATGTGGTGCATTTGTCAAAGAGATGGGTTGGGTGAGTTGGGTGATTGTGTGTTGTTAGGGTTAGGGTTAGGTACCATGGCATTCGGTATGAAATGACAATGGATGATGACATCGTATTCAGGGGGCTAAGGTGCATCATACCCCGTATGAGAAATCAGAGACAAATTGCATGCAGCGCGCACCGGAATAGAGGGCACACTCAATCGTGTGTGGGAGTGTGTATATTGGCCATCTGAAAGATCTGAAAGACTACGTTGCAAATTGCAAATGCTTTTAAAGTGATAATCTCTTCTTGCTGTACCCACTCGCAAAAGACCACGAAGATGATCTCAACTACAGATCAATCTCTGCATTCAACCGTGCTGCCATCTTATTCGCAGGAAATGAGCACACGATGTGAAGAAAAAGTGACATGCAAAAAAAAACCACCCCAATTAATGAAATCACTATTCATATGTTCCACTAGTCGCACAAAGCGCCTACAATCATATATCCCATTATGGAGGTTTATTGCAGTATTAAGAAGGGAAAGTGCTCTACAGCTTTACACACAAAACGATCCGAAGCAAGACCCTGTCAATGTGAAGCTCTGTCGTAACATAAGAACTGCACAGAAGCACTATTCAGATGAGCTGGCAGCTAAAAGAGCATTCACTGATGAGAGGTGTAAGAGGTTAGCGTTGACAAAACCAATGGAGAGTAAGCACACAGTCAAACCTAGGTTGGCTCTTGCTCAGAAGGTTGCAAAGAAAGTAGAGCCTAACTGATGTGCCTTTCATAGTGCCGATCCAATATCCAATTTTTTAGGCCACAATATCAGCTGATCTGATGCATTTTTTGATTTTTTTTTCCACCCAGCATCGACATGTGGTGCATTTGTCAAAGAGATGGGTTGGGTGAGTTGGGTGATTGTGTGTTGTTAGGGTTAGGGTTAGGTACCATGGCATTCGGTATGAAATGACAATGGATGATGACATCGTATTCAGGGGGCTAAGGTGCATCATGCCCCGTGAGAGAAATCAGAGACAAATTGCATGCAAACACACCGGAATAGAGGGCACACTCAATCGTGTGTGGGAGTGTGTATATTGGCCATCTGAAAGATCTGAAAGACTACGTTGCAAATTGCAAATGCTTTTAAAGTGATAATCTCTTCTTGCTGTACAAACTCGCAAAAGACCACGAAGATGATCTCAACTACAGATCAATCTTTGGATTCAACCGTGCTGCCATCTTATTCGCAGGAAATGAGCACACAATGTGAAGAAAAAGTGACATGACAAAAAAAAAAAACACCCCGAAGATGATCTCAACTACAGATCAATCTTTGGATTCAACCGTGCTGCCATCTTATTCGCAGGAAATGAGCACACAATGTGAAGAAAAAGTGACATGCAAAAAAAAAAAACACCCCAATTAATGAAATCATTATTCATATGTTCCACTAGTCGCACAAAGCGCCTACTATCGTATATCCCATTATGGAGGTTTATTGCAGTATTAAGAAGGGAAAAGTGCTCTACAGCTTTACACACAAAAGGATCCGAAGCAAGACCCTGTCAATGTGAAGCTCTGGCGTAACATAAGAACTGCACGGATGCACTATGCAGATGAGCTGGCAGCTAAAAGAGCAGTCACTAATGAGAGGTGCAAGAGGTCAGCATTGACAAAAGAATAGAAGACAGGGATGCCAGTCAGAAATTATGAGAGGGCCTGAAATTTGCTTACAATGACTTATTTTGTACACAAAAAAAACATATGGCCTGAATTCAGGCTTTTGCCTGAAAACTGGCATCCCTGAATAGAAGAGCAAAACCGATGTGGCTTTCATAGTGCTAATCCAATATCCAATCATTTATGTAGGGTTGCAAAGGGTCGGAAACGTTCCGGGAATTTTGGAAACTTTCCATGGAAAGTTTCGGGAATTTTCAATAGGCTGGGAATTTTGGGAATTTTCATTTTTATCAAATTTAATGGTAAATTAATTTTATTTTTGAAAAATTTCATTAGTAATCTGTTCTTTTGCACTTCTTCACATGAAAAATATAGTTTTTTTGTCTCTCTTTTGGCTTGCCTGGGCCTTTCATGAGGAAAAAAACAGCCCAAATGAACATATCACTACACACATGACAAATATATGGATGAGATGTACACTGCAGTCTAAAATGATGCTATCTGTCTGATTTCAAATTGTAACGTAAAATGTGTGAGTGCATGTGCATGAAATGAAAAAAAAATCCACTGAAATATCTAGATCTATTTCAAAGAGTGGAATGGGCCTGTCCATCTTTTCTTAATTCACAGTTTTGAATATACATGTACGTAAAAGTTTGGATTACACTTTTGCATCAAGCTGATGTATATCAGAAGTTTGGCTGGTTGAGATGTAAACAGTTTGATATCGCAACATTCCTGATATAAGATAAATGATCATTTTAATTTTGAAATTCTAAATGAACGAAAATATGGAAAGTTGCCGAAAATTCCCAATATTTCCACAAAATTCCGAAAATTCCCATGGAAATTTTCCGCTCTGAAAATTCCCGGGAATTTTGCAACCCTACTTTTATGCCACAATATTTGCTAATCTGAAACATTGTGATTTTTTTTTCCACCCAGCATCGACATGTGGTACATTTGTCAAAGAGTTCTTGGGTGATTGTGTGTTATTTCCCTCCTGCCGATGCCCACCCTGTCCTCATCTCTTATCTGATTTCAGCCATGAATGACGTTCTCACTTTTCAACACCCATCATCTCTTATCTGATTTTAGCCTTGAATGACTTTCTCACTTTTCAACACCCATCTGTCAACTAAAACCTCAGGATTTTGATAAAAGAAAAGATGAACATGTGTGTCAGTGTAATTCAGAACATTGATGACACTATTTCACCTTTTTTTTTAGAAACATACGACCCTGTTTCAGCAAAGCTCCATCAAAACTATTACCAATGTAATATTTTGCTGATGTGACAAAATATTGGCTGATTTGATATTCCATACTAGCACGTCTCCCAAACACACAGGTTTGTGTACCCCAACATACACAAAACATACCTGAATCACAAAAACATTGTTCTATTTTCTTATACACTATAGTTAGCCACACAAATACCCTGAGATGTTTTTGAATCTATGGACATAAAAAATTGATTGTCCCCCCACCCCCCCCCGCCACCCCTATGATACACATACATGTCTTGATCAACTGATGTAAGTTCTGATTCATCCAGGTAAAAAAGTCAACAAATAATTATATAAATCAAGCAACGTCAAAATCCCTCGACTACTCTAACATCGACAGTGCGCACCTGCGCAGAGTCGCAACGACGCCTAATTTTCCAGCCACCTCTTCAGAGAAAGCTGATGAACGTCCCGGATAGGGACGCGAAACGTTCTCGTCAAAGTACAAACGTTAAGTCCAGTCGCCTTGATTTATATAATATTTTTTGTAACCAGTCTTATTATGTCAAAAAAAAAAATATTAACTCATTTCAAAAAACTTTTGATCTAACAAAACAAACTAGGGGCTAGAAAAATGGAAAAATATGATTTTTCATAAATTCACCGTAACATCCTTCCATTTCAGTTTCGAACTTCCAATATCTGTTTTCAGTTAACAAGATTAACCTTCTATTAAACTGGGGGGGGGGGTCAATTTGACCCCCCCTCGACGAATTTCCGCGACCATGCGCGCCGCGCAAAATTTTTTGATTGCGTCGCTCGTTGACATCTTTTACTTTCAAGTCTTGCGCATCTTTTGAGACCGTTTTCGCGAAAAATCGGATGTACCGTTACGACACTGCGCGACTTTTATACATGCATGTCAACCAAAAATTGCTCAAAAACGTGTGATTTCGTGTACAAATCAATGGAAATTGTGCTTTTAGCCAAAAATCATAAATATTATGATTATTTTTTGCCTTTTACTGGTTGAAATGAATTAATTTTATGCTGTTTATGATTGCAAAAAGTGTCTCCCAACATATTTCATCGAAAAAAACATAGAAAACAAAAGCGTCGAAAAAACAAAGAAATTCACAAAACAATAAAAATACATAAAGAAATTAATTCCAATTCGGCAAATTTTTTTGTAGATAAAGTGAGAAATGTCAGAATGAATTACTTTCACAAAAAAATTAGTATTCTACTAGCTGATTGTAAGTGAGTTATAGGCGCGAAAAACATAATTTCATGCCGCTTATTAGCATAATTAATTACTTAAAAAATAGAAAAAATTAATTTTTGAAAATTTTTTACTATACAGTTGTGTAGTTTACATCCGGCTCTATGCGCATGCAAATTTCGCGCGATCACGCATCGGGCGGCCGAGATCTGAAGGGGGGTCAAATTGACCCCCCCCCCCCCCCGCAGTAAAAACCTGGTCTGAAATAGCCCAGTTAATAATAGGGTTAAAGCCCAAATTATTCATGACATCTTTGTGATCCCACCAGGCGCCAACAACGTTAAACAGCGCATGTTATTTTACTTGTGTCAATGTTATTTAATACAATTCAACATGATCCGATTTTGTTCATTTTATTTCACAAACCACCATTTTTATTCTTTCACAATTGTTCAATACATGAGGACGATATAGGTGTAGAAAGGATCAGGAATGCAACCCTGCCATGTACCTTTCAAGAATGCATGTACAGCATGTGACGAGGTTTTACAAAACGCATTTCAAGACAGTAGAATAAGTAGTGCTGAAGTCACATACTACTACTTTTGAGAAACAAAGGCTCAAAGTTTTCAAATTTGTCTACAGATCACAATTGTGAAGTTAATTGACAATAAAAGATGAATATAAGACAAAAACAAACATTGAAACACTTGTCGATTTCCAATTATCAATAATCAATATTGTGGACTTCAGTACTTCTTCCTCTAAAAACCAGGATCTCAGGAAAACAAATGCATTTCTCGAATAAATGAATGCCAAAAACACTTCGGAAAGCCCAAGTTTAGTTTTGGGGATTTTGTTTTTATTTGAAAGCTTTATGCCCCAAAGTCATAACCCTGCAATAATAGATTCTGAATGTCTTAATTTTTTAAAAATTAATTAATGAAAAATCTCGAGACCCCCGAGATTTTCGGCTATATTTTACATTATAGCATCCAAAGGGTTAATAAGGCGTTAAAGGGACCGTAAAGTCGCAAGTCGTGGGCGTTTGGACCTGGCCCGACTCGGGTAACATTCGGGAATGCCCGTATACTTTCGGAAAACGAGCGCGCACGAATTGTGTGCAATCCCCTATGCAGCACGTAAGAAAGGCGAACTAAGCCCAACTGACTCTCATTGGCAATTCTGTTCCGAGCTCCGCGATTGTTGTTAGGCACCACTACACTAAGTACATAAACGTACATGGATTACGAGCGGCACGTCCCTTTAAGGTTATATGAGTTATACATGTACCTCATCTGAAAGAGCTGAGGTATAACTCATATAACCTTAACGCCTTATTAACCCTTTGGATGCTATAATGTAAAATATAGCCGAAAATCTCGGGGGTCTCGAGATTTTTCATTAATTAATTTTAAAAAAAACTAAAGACATTCAGAATCTATTATTGCAGGGTTATGACTTTGGGGCATAAAGCTTTCAAATAAAAACAAAATTCCCATAACTATACTTGGGCTTTAATTGTATATATTTTTGAAATGTCCTTAGTAAGAAGAACAATTTGATATGCAATTTGTCGAATTTGGACATTGTTTGAAATTTGACCTCATTCGACCTTTGATCGGAAGTGACCCCATATCTCATCAACACTAGAAATTTGGTGTGTCCATAGGACACGGATGCCCCCGCTCAACGCGATCAGTAAGCATTTCTTATTGAGTAATCATGTGGAAAGCAATCTGCATGAGTTGTGACCTTTGATCTTTGACCTGTGGACTCCGAATTCGAACTTGACCTGTATTTTAGTATGATCTACCTAAACACCAAAAATTTTTAAAATCCGTCAAATATTTTTTAAGTTATCGTGCGGAAACCAATTAGGGGGACGGACGGAAGGACGGACAGCTGCAACGCTTAATGCCCCCTCAAGACTTCGTCGGCGGGGGCATAAAAACACAAAATACATGATATATTTTATATTTTCTCAATCCTTGTAACTGGCCAGGTAGTTTGAGATACATTTTGAAGAAATTGGACCATGTTCAAAATTTGACCCCCATTGACTCCTCCCCTGACCCCTACTAGGAAGGATCAAATTCACCAAAATTTTGTCAAAAAATTTCCCAGCACGTAACAACTTCAAAACAATCACTAATTCAATTTCGTCAAAATGTGACTCAAGTACTTCTTATTCTACAGTCTTTTTTGCATCAATTCACAAATGATTCTCTTATTCTTTCTCAATAATAATAATCCATAAACTTCCATTATATCAACACAAAGACTGCTCATAGGTTTGACAAATTGGTACAAGACTTAACGCTTATACAGTGCAATTTTTGTTTTGTTTTAACCGTATTTATAACTTTGTGACAAGGTAATATTCGTGCTCCCAAGGACCTTATTATAGCAGGGATTCCTTGTATTTCCATGTCTTTTTTCATTCCACAAGAGAACTGAATGCAAATACAGTCCGACCTCTGTTATCCGCCCACCACTTTACCGGATCTCTGTATTATCCTAACAATGGATCTACCAGTCACTGCCAGTAATTGAGACCCTTTTAACAGTACTGCCCCCCCCCCCCCCCACTGACAAAAGGGCATAAATACATTTTTTCCAAAATTGAGTTATATAGTGTAGGGAAGTCAGTACATCATGTTAAACACGCAGAACAAAAAAATATTAATTAGAAGTGTCCCTTTGTTTCATAATCCACTTGGTAAAAGGACACTGAATAGGGCTTTACGTGTTGAACAAAATACATTTTGCTCAATATCTCCAAAACACCAAAATGTCAGTTATGCCCTTTTGTCATGGGGGACAGAGTAGTATTATCATATAAACTTGCGGGCCTAGTGGGTATCAGGGGAACAATAAATACAGCGTCACTTGTGTGGGGCCTGTTGCAATTTGTGCATGGTCTGTGGTTTATAATAATATGTGTATCCCCCCCCCCCTCCAACTTGCTAGAAGGCACTGTGTTTAAGGGTTGTTTCACAATCAGGGTACATAATGCCAGAAACCACTATTTAACTTCACTGTAAAAAATAAATTCACTTGTTGTTGTAAACTATCATGCCCAGCAATTGGCCACTGCACAGTCTGTCTACATCAGCGAAGAAACTTTTTGAATTGGACAAATTATGTTCAAATTGTGTATGTTTGTGTCAATTTTGAACAATGTCACAGTCTCATCTGATCTTCATGAATTTATGAACAGTATCATTATTGACACCAATGACAATTACAGGTCAGTGAGACCTGTTACGTAGAAAATGAGTCTAGCTTATTCCAAATCCAAATCCATGTGAGTTGGTGACATGTTAATAACTTATGACACTGTGTCAAAATC
Organism: Eucidaris tribuloides; assembly: GCA_001188425.1. NCBI lineage: Eukaryota > Metazoa > Echinodermata > Echinoidea > Cidaroida > Cidaridae > Eucidaris > Eucidaris tribuloides. The sequence continues at coordinate 119,859 of JZLH01S0522962.1, forward strand.
TGGAGGGAAATTCCGTCAAAAATGTCCTCTCCGAATTTGACGCTCGTATGGCATACCTAGGCATTCCCAATGACAGCATTTTTTGTCATAAAAAACAAGTCATCTATATCCTTCAAACCTGTATCATTCACTTTGTCCATACTCCCTTAGTTTTCAGTTGGTATACATTACAAAGTTGCCAGTTGGAATTCCGTCAAAAAGTGTCCTCTCCGAAAAAAAGAATATTTGCCCATAATTTCATGAAAAAGTTTTCCATTTTAAATACCAGTCATATCAATGGTAGTATTAACATTGTTCTATCATATGCAATCATAGATGTATTATTCATGCAATCACAACTTTTCATTTCAAATGTCAAAACAAAATGTCCTCTCCGAAGAGTACATGTTAATCTAATGATAGCATTGTTTGTTGTCCATGTGCGCGCAGCTGTACATCAAAAGTAACTTAATTTTGTCAAATGCATGCCATACCATGTTAACTTGCCAAAATAAAAAGAAATGGGAACCTGTGTCATTGTTTTGCCTTGGATACTTCTGAATATTGACATTAATTGGGGGAAAAACACTTTTTTTTAAATAAGAGATGACTTGGACTCGACTTGAGTTGGTTTTTGTTTTACTGAAGTAAATGTACTTTTTTTTCAAAACTAGATGTCAAACTTCCGTAAAAACATTTATCTAATCCATTACATGGCTATAATACCTATTATCTTATAATGTCGGAGAGGACAATAATTTTGACACATTCACATTTTTCCATTAGCATCCTCTTTGCTGGATACCAATCACTACTACTGCACAAGAAACACCTTTTACCAATATCCTGAATGTTTATTCTGCATAGTCTTGTAAGTTTAGTCACATTTAACTGGAAAAAACAGGACCAATTCTGAAAAGGAAATTAATTGATGCATGTCTCTGAGCTGTCGAATGTGCAAGTCACTTACTACATGTATGATATACAGTATCTGCTGAAGCAGCCTGAAGGGCAGTCAGCAGGGTCTGTTCAGTAATACACAATTTCATTCATATTTTGTGACATTTTCTCACACAAACACAGAGTCTCCAGGTGGAAAATTTTGGTGTATATCCTACATAAATTCATTTCTGATGAAGAAATGACCCTCGCCCAACCCCCACCCACCTCCCAAAAAAGACAATCTCAAAGGATCGTAAGGATCATAGGTTGTCCCATTAAGTGCCATAGTGCTTTAGTGATGTGTTAAAACACATACATATTAGTTAAAGTTGAAATTAATTTGATTTACAGATTTAAGAGTGTTTAATAGCAAAACAGTTCCATTAAGTTACAGAATAATAGATTGAAGCTTTTTAGTTCAGCTATAAAAAAAAATGTTTCCCAGATGAGATACCTAAATTATGTTTTTATAAAAAAGAAAACAAGTTCCTTTTTAAAAGCATAATAGCCATACTCAATTACACCAAGTTACTATGTCGAATGTACATGGCATATACATGTAGTAAGTCTAACTATTATGATTTGCTTTCAAATAATGATAATAATTATTTTTAATATCAGTTTTTATAATGAAATTCTACCACATGCACTTACATTATGCAGGCCTACCTATATCATGTCTAAAGAAATCTCCTCTCCAAAAATGTTTGTAATTTGGGATGCTTACTGATAAAAAATATGGTTAGTTAAATCAATTTTTATAAATAATCATACTAAGTCATCTTGACATTTGTACTGTTTTACTTTCTCAAACAAGTACTGCCTGAGTACATATTTTTATAAGGATGTGATGTAGACAAACTATGGGCAATCCAGTACATTGTTGTTTATTTTGTTTAAGCAATCTTACAAACACATTAAAAGGTGAAAATAAATGTTTAAGCAACCTTTAGTTATTGACAATTTTCTTCAGAATACTTGAAATTATAAATCATTCACACTGAATTAAGTTGCTTAATATGTCAAAAATTGTCTTCTCCGACATTTTTACCATGTGAGTATTAAATGATCAAAATCAATGTTTAAGGTAGATTCATATTCAAACAAAAACACCCTACCTACTAGCCATACCCATATGCTGTTTTACCATTCTGTAAAAGTATATATAATGTGATTAAGCCTTCAATGGGCCAACTTATCCATTATTGGATCCCTATAGGGATAGCTTTATAGCAGAACTTATTTGTTTGGAAATCTTACATCTACATTGAAAAAAAGTGAAAAAAAATGTTTGAGCAAACTTGTATAATACTAGTGCCCTAATTTTTCTATGAAAAAGTGACTCAAAAGTCCTTTGAGAAATTTCATCTCAATGTCAAAAAAAAATAGTCCTCTCCGACAATAAATTGTCCTCTCCGACTCATTTTTTTGACATCATACATCCCCACTATCACTTATTTTAGGGTATGGACATTTGACATACAAAAGCACACTTACTATGTCTATCTGTAAATAAACCAGGACTGCTGTAACTGCTCTGTGTTATTCAGTACACAAAACTTTATATACCCACATCACTTTTACTAATAACAGGAAAATGCAATTTTGTTTTGCACAAATAAAAAAGGTTTAAAATTGAAACTAACTGGGCTGTATTTTTATTGCACATCAGCTGTACACTAAACCATACTATTCAGATTTGGCAAAAAGTCCAGCATAATTTTTGTTTCTAGCAGAATGATAACAGACCCTCCATGGCTATGATTTTGTCACTTCAGACATGCAAAGGTTGGAAAAAAAAACTTGGGGAAACTTGACGCCTCAAAATTTTGCAGTTTTTATATTTGACCTATTTGCTACAAAATATAAAAACATTACAGGAAAACAAGCAACTTTATTTTTGACCCCCTTTGAGACTAATTGATGTACCCTGATTGTGAAACAACCCTTAAAGTGTATCAATACCCTGGATAATTTGTTTGCTATTTATGAATACATAATACATTTGTGGCATGCCCTCTACACAGTATTAGCACTTGTGATCATTCTGATTTTTGTTTATTGGGGTTTGAATGTAAATTTCAAATAGTACGTATAAACAAAAACGACTTGCAATAGACTAGTCGATCAACCGATTCTATCAATCAATCGATAGCACTATCGATAATTTGTCTGCATTCGTCTGGATCATTAACAAGCACGCCCAGTATATCAATCAATATCGATACTGAACTTTGATAGAAAAGCAAAAACGTACGCGTATAGGCAAACGTGCACACATAGAAATCAATGCTTACGAAGCAGAACTTAAACGTGGGGAGCACAAGTGCTGGAATATTGTACACATTATGATTTGATTTATCAAAATATGGATTGCTTCACGAGCCAAGACTACTGAATTGTGGTCACTTGTAGTGTATTCTAGTTGTATACAAATTCGATTTTTAGGGTATTGGTACACTTTACGCATTTTCTCTCTTATCCAGCCATATCAATTATCCGGATGGTTGCTGGTCCCGATGTGACTGGGTAACTGAGGTTGGAATGTACATTCAAAATAATTTCTCGTCGAACATTCACACAGAGGATATGGAGGTACTGCGCCGTCTCTTCCTGTTTTTCTCCTTTTCTTTTTCCCTTTCCTGGTCGTTTGTGATCTGTATGAAGAGGAAAAATATAGATTCACACATTCGTTGGTTTGTCTGTATGAAATAAAACATGTCACTTCTGTCCATTTAGGCATCACCAATTTTGGATAAACTGATTCTAGAATCAAGTACACTATTCAAAGTTTCGACTGTGAAAATTTTGTGATTTCACTAATCACATCACTTTGATATTACTGTTCCGTAATAGAGAAGAATTCATACAATGTATCTATACGTCGTCAATAGCAACCACATCATCAGGTTGTCAAGATAGCGGTACAGACATTTTGTGATTTGATGTTCGCAGTGGGAACGCCAGGATGGTCATTGACATACCAACCCGGAGCAGACCAGTGTTGGAGGTCTCGAGACTGGTCTTGGTCTCGAGACCAGTCTCGAGACC
>JZLH01S0523028.1:11557-27430 GCA_001188425.1 Eucidaris tribuloides
TAGAAGGCTACACTACAAATTTGTCTGTTACAAGGCATACTGGTGGACATAATTTTTAACTGAGGCAACTTTTGACTACAAAATTTTCACAGTTGAATCCCTGTATAGTTTACTTAATTCTAGAATAGATTTTACTCCAAGTTGAGGACTACTCCCAATCATGTCATTTACCTTTAATTATAATTAAAATCAATTTTTTGTCACACTTTACTCAAAATTACGATCCATTAAGAGAGACAGTTATGTGCATTTTTATCGCAGTCGAAAAAATATGCCTCTACTATGTGCAACGGAACTTTTGATAAATATCGCCTCATTGAATAAACTCTAGTAATACTAAACATGAACAGGAGAATATTTGATTGTAACTGACTGACTGTAAAAAAAACTTTACTTGATTTCATAATGAATTCGTATTCAGATATACAATAGCGAAGTTGGTGTGTGTGTGTGTGTGTGTGTGTGTGTGTGTGTGTGTGTGTGTGTGTGTGTGTGTGTGTGTGTGTGTGTGTGTGTGTGTGTGTGTGTGTGTGTGTGTGTGTGTGTGTGTGTGTGTGTGTGTGTGTGTGTGTGTGTGTGTGTGTGTGTGTGTGTGTGTGTGTGTGTGTGTGTGTGTGTGTGTGTGTGTGTGTGTGAGTGTGTGTGTGTGAGTGTATGCATGTGTGCAGCCGGCATTAGTGTGTATATGTAACCGTGTGCTCCTGTAACCGAAGACACGCACACAAATAGTAACGAAAGTATAAAGTTATAAATCTACACCTAATGACGTCATGACTTCTTGAGGTAGACTAATACAGGTTTTTCCCCAAGATGCGTTTCCACGAATTTCATCAGATATTTTGAGCACCTTTCGTGACTAATGTATCCTATTTTCACCATTTCATACTTGTGAAATTTGAGACAATTCGGACGAAAAAAATCTGACTTTGGGTCGTACAGTAGACAATTTTCCTCAGCAGTGACCTTTTCGACTTAAATTATTGTGTCCATAATTGTAATCTCGATCACTTACCGAATTTTACTAGTCTATAAAGAAAACATGATTATCTTCACTTGATCTTATTTTGATTTGATTTATTTTCATATCCATGAAGTATGAGAATGACATCTTTTACCCTTTTTTGAATTCATGTCATCAATTACCATGACAACAAATGTGAGTATAGGAGCCTGATGTTCTTCAAAGCAATATCGCTTTAATAATACCCATTGCACAATTCGAATAGTTATTTCTGCGTCATCAGTAATTTGAAATAACGATCATTTTTATTAACCGTAATAAGCCACCGCATTATAAGCTATTTCAAATACATTCAAACCTTAGATGAGTAAAACAGTCTGACAATATTTTAATTTATTATAAGGTAATGAAGCTAAAATTATTGCTTGCTCACATTACAAAACTAGAATTGTACTCTACATTCCTAAATGTTGTAACATTTATTCATGTTTTTCCATTGTATTCTACCATATACAAGTAAATGGCGGGATTACTGTGGTAATTTGACAGCGTTATAGTGTGACATACAAACAGAATTACATTTCACTTTCCTGCTAGTTTTAGAAGTTATGAAATAATCCAAGAAAGGGGCATTTTTTTACAGTTAATACTTGAATAAATATTATATATTGATACAAGAATTCAAAACTATTATTAAGTACACTCATGCTCATAATTATGGAATATTTTGTTGATACTTACGTTCTTTCTCCTTTATCGTCCAAAATTTTAAAGGCAAGTGTTTATTTTACAAAAATGCAGTATGTGAAGCAATTTTTGGATTTCATGAGATGACTAAAGTAAAAATTAAAATACGTTTAAGCGCAATAACAATTATGATTATGAGCCCCGTAAATCCCCTTTTTAGTCTACCTCTTTTCCCTTTTCCTAGTGGCACCATTTCCAACATCTTTCCTTTTTAGACGTGCCCAAACCACGGCAGTTCTCCCTCCTAATCCCGGAACCTTCCTATGCTTGTTGTCCCTCTCACAAAGCCATGTCTAATTTAAGGTCAGACTTCACGTCATATGCTGACGACAGGTATGTACAGTATTAAGGTCTTTATTGACCTTTTTATGACAATTTGGGAACAAATCAAATGTATTACTAAATCCGCAGAATAATTAATTCTAATTTTCCGAATCATTGATTATACCATGAATTAGTAGTTCGATGATTATTCCAGACTCGCTTCCCTGCAACCACTCTAAATGGAAGGAATCTGTTTGCACCCTTATTGCAGCACTACAAAACGTCACTCATGCCCTTAGGCTATTTATGAAGGACGTGTCTGTGAAATCTGAAGATCAGTAATTACCCAGAATTTGAAAAGGTTCACCCAACAGAACTGTCAGTTATTCTCGGTGTGAAGCTCACTGCACTGAGTCAGTTCTGCAGTACTATTTGAGTATAAAATTTGTCATGTTCATGAAGGCATATGGCACACATTTGTCAATTATGAATGAAGTTAATATTTCAGACATGATTAACACCAATGCGCTGTAAGTGTCCGTAAGTTGACGATGAATTTTTGTTTCTATTGCATATCTAACGTTCACTTTAATTCCAACTTCAGACATGATAAACACCAATGCGCTGTCCCGGCGGGGGGGGGGGGGGGTCACTCTCCACACAGCCTGTCTCCCACCCGCGTCCAACAACCTCAGAAATGCACCCTAAACCAAATTTGCAACCCTGAATGGCGTAACACATCTGAAAGCTACCCTAACAGGCGTGACTCCCAGTAAATCCACTTATTCTGATACCCTAAGTGGCGTGAACAGGTAATCCACTAATTTGATACCCTAAGTGGCGTAAACGGTGAAATCAACTAATTTGATACCCCACCCAAATGTCCTTCGCATCTAAAACATTATTGTACATTGCGCAACCCGAAGAGGTTCACGTAACAATTCATAAATAATTCTCTTAATTATCAAACGTTCATTTTGGAGATGCTATTAGATCCACAAAAATTTTGCACCCCTAAATGGCGTAATCTACATAACCAAATTAGTAACCCTAAATGGCGTGACATGTGAGAAAAGGCTACCCTAAGTGGCGATTGCCAGCGAACGATGCTGAAAAGGCTACCCTTTTTCCAAAAGACGTCGACGACGCCCGAGGGCTGGAAAAGGGACACTTTTCGACGCTTTTTCTGGACGCGGGTGCGTAGCAGGCCGGGTGGAGAGCGACCTCCCCCCCCCCCCGGGTGCGCTGTAAGTGTCCGAAAGTAGACAATTAATTTTTGTCTCTATAACACTTAATTTGAATATCTAACGTTGACTTTAATTCCAACCTAACTAAGTTTCTACCTGCTATACTTTGTTCAAGGTCCTTAAATGGTATTTCCTTCTATACACTGTTTTTAAACAATGTTAATCTTTAGCCATGCAAAAGAGATTTCCTAAAGACACCCGCCCTGATGAAGCCCATAACCGTATCTTGCATTTCTGTGTATAGAGATGAGGGGGCGCTCGCGTCCTGTCCGAAAATACACGATGTGATGCGCTCCATTTTAAATGTCATTAAATGATAAAATGCGGCAAAATTGCTTGAAGCAAGCAGTTCCTCACGATCGCCAGGGGAAATTAGTGAAGTGGGGTCTGTTTCATTGCATTTCCTGTCTTTCTTAATGGTTCTAAAGGAAAGCATGGAATAAATTGAATTTTTCTGACTAAATTTATTATACATAAGCATTCAAACTGTATGATATAGTACGCGAAAATATTGTTTTCTATGCATTAAGAATGGTGAGGAATTATTCTAAACTTTCCAAAGATGTGTGTGTGTGTGTGTGTGTGTGTGTGTGTGTGTGTGTGTGTGTGTGTGTGTGTGTGTGTGTGTGTGTGTGTGTGTGTGTGTGTGTGTGTGTGTGTGTGTGTGTGTGTGTGTGTGTGTGTGGTTATGATGTGGTTTAGAGACTTACATCAATATTGTAAAAACATGAACATGGCGGAAGAAAAAACACACACGAAAATTTCATACCTGAGAATATGCTTTACAGGTATTTATTTCCAGGAGAGAAACAGGTCACCGAATAAAACGAACCGCCTCTTTGCTCCAGGTACTCTAATTCTAAAACTGGCTCCCCAGCGCTGTAAATCACTCTGGTGGTAAATTTAGCAATTCATCCATAGAAAATAAGTGTATGATGAAAGATGCATTATTATGATAAGCGACATGCATGAGCGTCCCATTTTTGTGAGAAATATATATAAATTGTTTGAGTTATCGCACACAGGGGAATATACAAATAATGTTCTTGAGCTATTCTATGAATGTCATGCTCTCACAGGTCAGTTGGGAACGTAATATTCCAGAAAGGTTTACTTGTGAAACTCGACATCAAATATGTCAATCAACACACGAAAATTATATATTTCATAATAGATATGTATCTCATTTCCTCTTTCTTCCAAATCTGTGCCCTTTTCTGTCTCACCTGCAATTTTCTACACTATTCCTTTTTTTATCTCTTGATTTCCACTCATTTATTTCTTTGTCAGAACTTACTTTTTGTTGTTAGAGCATTTTTAATCTTTTGTACATCTGCAGTAATATATTTCGTAACTATTCTCGTCAATCATACAAGGGCATAGGCTGGGGGTGCACTGGGTGCACTGCGATTCCTCCCACCCCCACCCGCCCCTCCCCCCCCCCCCCCGCACAGAGCCATTATGCAGTTCCGCCCTGGCAAGGAAAAAGAAATTTGCACACTTTCTGCTTTTCAGCCCTGATTTTCTCAATTTAGTATCCACCTCTCTTAGATGTGCACCTCCCCGTTCCACCTCCCCAAGATGTGCACCCCCCATGCCCAAACCAGCCTACACCCCTGTCATACATAATTATACACTTTTATTTCTTCTTTCTCCTTCTTTTCATCGCATTCGTCTATCCCCTGTCCAACATGATCCCCTCTTTTCCCCATTTTTTTTTACTCATTTTGCTCTAATCCCGAAATCAAGAGTTTTTCTTCTTCATTTAAAAAAACATTGACATTATCTTTCTTTCATTATCTTTATATTATATCTGTTGTTTAATGATTGTTTATATCTTGTAATTTATATCTATATGTTTTATGTTCTTGTTATTTGTGTGATCGCAGGGCTCTCTTGAAAAGCAGAATCTTTTCAAAATGAATGGCACTACACTACTTTTAAAGAAAACAAAAAATGAATAGATGAATGAAGAAAATACATGAATAAATAAATGAATAGATAATAAATAAATAAATTAATTAATTACTAAATCACACCCATTCTTTCTCAACATGTCCTTTCTCCTTTTACCCTTCTCTTTCCCATTCCATCGTCACCATTCTCCTCACATCAGTTCTCCTCTCGGCTCAGTCTCCTGAATAAACCACCCATCCCGCACCGACTAATGTCCATCTTACTACGTCATCATGCACAAGACGGATTCCCTCCATATCCCCCTCTGCTATTTTAGCACCCTTATGCTATTACCTCGCAGCGTTATAGCAGCATCTCGCGGTCGCGTTCCTTTCTCTCGTCTCTGCCTCTTCAGCCCATCATCCCCGCCCTAGAATTCCGCTCTAAGCCATGGGTACCAATTTCCTGACACACTTAATGACGAGACGCGATAAAGACATTTTCTTTGTACTTTCACCAGCCGTTTCATGTTGCACCTGCTCTGGAATTCAACACTTTCTGGCTATAGTTTGTAATTCCCAAGACACATTTCATTTGCTTCGATGAGACTTCCTGCAGTAGGGAATAAAAACACAGAAACGCAAAGCTTCCACGTCAGATATTTTATTCAGTTTAACCTCCCTTCGTCTAGATTGGAGAAATTTATATGGATTGAACGTCTGTCCGATCTAACAAAATATGGATTAGATATGAAAGCAAATTTGCAGATAACGCCAAAAAGTGTTTTATCTTATAACCAGATTTTTAACTTCTGAGATTACACGTAATTTTAGTGTTTTCTTCTTTTAATTTCAATTCATTTTATTTAATAGAAACGAGAAAATTTGCCTCAATGCATAAACGTTTTACAGAGAGAATTCGCATTGCAGAACAAACTCACTGTTCATCTTTGTATTATCAAATGTATTATATCAAAATAAATGCGTGAGCATTTTTTTAATACTTTTTTTATGGCTCATGCATATTCATAACACATAAAATGATCAGTACATAACACAATTACAATTAACACGCATATTATCTACACGCAATCGAATAAAAGAAGAAGAAGAAGAAGAAGAAGAAGAGAAGAAGAAGAAGAAGAAGAAGAAGAAGAAGAAAAAGAAGAAAAATAATAAGTAAATAAAAATATGTTGCTTATCCAATAATTTACTCAAGCTGCGCAAAAAAAAAAGAATATCACCTTAAATTAACTCAGTTGGTTAGACATAATTATGCTATATAATAAACTAACTTGCATGGATGTAATGACATCACGAAAGCCCTTCTTTATTCCAGCTGGCATACACGTATACGCTTGTACGAAAAGTAGTAAGAGTAAATGTATAGAAACGATAAAAAAAAACTCCAAAGATTAGGTATGTAAACACGAGCTTATGCGAGAATATTGCTGTGCCCTTGCTTTGTCTCCATATCGTTAAGCAAATGAAAGGCTTAGTAGAAGCTTATAGAGTACATTCATACGTTATTTGAGCGCTAATCTTGGGAGATTTTCCCTTAATTTTCAAGCCATGAGGCATAAGGGATTAAGCACGTTGAACTTACTTTGTTACTCAAAAGAGAATGGTGACCATTTTCTACAATTCCGAGCCTACTTCTGTGATTTTTTTTTTAATCTAAAAAACAAACCAACGATACGATATTTACCATAAAAAATATAGTGAATGTATAATTCCAATATTTAATACCCTCCCTTGCCAAAAGTATTGACCACAGCCAGTGAAAAAGAAAGCGCCTCATATCTTCATAAGATAGTAGTTAGGGGATACGCCTAGTACTAATTAAAGATGGTGGCATTTGCTCCACAACATTAAGTCACATGAAAGTAAATTTTTAGGATGTTTGTAATAGCAAACCGCCTTCAGAATTGAAAAAAAAGAAAAGAAATTATAACTTGATGAGGCCAAGTCTAAAATATGGGGCTTATCCTCCTTACCATTGTCTTATGAAGATAGGAGGCGCTTTCTTCTTTATTGGGTGTGGTCTTCTTTGTGAGACTGCTTCAGAGTTACATATTGATATTTTTTGTTTGTTGGAAGTCTTTTAAACCATCAAAACTGTTTTACGGGATATATGAAACCAAATTATGATGCTAGGGTTAATAAACACCACACCCATATATGGAGCCGAAACAATGTTAAATTTTGTGTTCCAGCCCCTCTGCCGTGGGTGTGCCTGCATTGAATAATCTCTCCACCTTGGAGAAGAAAGGGGAAATAATATTCATTGATTTTATTCCAAATCATTTGTTAATATCCAACGATAACTTCACTAGGACAGCAGTATAGAAAGGTTCCTTCAACTCAAAATTCATGCGTAAAAGCGTATGTTGCTATATTTTTGGCAGGATTTACCATTGTCTTTGATGAATAAGTTTCTAAATATTTATCACAGATTTTTGACAAGCTGTATGAGCTAAGTTAGTCCTTTCCAATGAAATAATTCCTATTTCGAGTTTGAATGATATTGAGTTGTACAGAAGATATAGCTTATTCTAATTTTAAAGGGAACAGCATGACTCATTCTCCACTAATAAACCTTTCTCAGATCTATACTTATTTTATCTTGTCTGCGACACCAATTTATAGAGTGTGCTTTAATTCCTCCCAGAAAAAAAATTCAACCGAGTCATAAAATAATCATTAATTTCAACATAAATGTGATGGGTATATTCAGCAGAAAGAGTGGAGTGCATATACTAATTTTGACATATTTTCCAGTATGCTCTACGTATTTATGTCTTTACATGTCTCGAACCTAATTACATTTATCGAAACCATTTATCAAAACCACATCCGGAAAACTTTAACGGAACATGTAAACACACTTACGGAATGCAGACATCGCAAGAATGTTGCAAGATTAGATGAAAAGGCAAAAATGACGTACACTTATGTTTTAAAAGCATGGGAGCTTAACTCCTGAAGTCGGGAGTTTAAACTAAGAGGATGACCTGGAGAAAGGCTGTCGTATTATGCCATCAGGACGCATCTTCCGGATGTAATTCTTCTTCAAAGTTAAATGGAAAAAGTAGAATACGTAGATGTTTTAATAGAATTGGCAACATAAAGTGATGGTATTCTTCCCCTTAATAAATGGTATATTTTTACTTTTATTATACAAAAGGAATAACTATTGACGCATTTTGAAATTTAAGTCCCAAATTCCTGCTGTGTAATTTTTTCGCCGGACTTGACCATAATGCAAAGATGTCATTTGTTATTTTGAATACAGAAATAAGAATGATCGTTCTAAAAGCGTGTGTGTGTGTGTGTGTGTGTGTGTGTGTGTGTGTGTGTGTGTGTGTGTGTGTGTGTGTGTGTGTGTGTGTGTGTGTGTGTGTGTGTGTGTGTGTGTGTGTGTGTGTGTGTGTGTGTGTGTGTGTGTGTGTGTGTGTGTGTGTGTGTGTGTGTGTGTGTGTGTGTGTGTGTGTGTGTGTGTGTGTGAGTGTGTGTGTGTGTAATTACTGTGTGTGCAGGTATTTCATGTAGATATATCACGTCAAGAACAGGGTAACTATCATTACAATTATTGGTGGTAATAAGTAGGATAAGTAGGATAAGAGATTTTAGTTCTGTTACACCTTTTTTAGTACGTTATACCCAATCATAGCTCAATTTGATTAACTTGTGAATAAAATCACGACGTATTCATCATTTATTACGCATATAATCTGCGAGATATTTGATTATGCCACAGGGAGACAAAAAATTTATAAATTGCCTACGGAAAATATTATGGTTTGTAACCACTCCCCTTCGGTGTATGTCTTACCGCTTCAATACAACACATACTGCCTTAAAGTCATTCGTAGCACAAAATGTGCATCGCCGAACGGGGAAATGATTTTGATTAACTCGTCGCGAGAACGGAAACGAATACAGGTGTTTTGCTGGATGTGACGTCATCGACAACAAAGTGAGAAAAAATTGGATGGGAACACGATTGTATAGGAGCGAGAATTGGGGTCGGTATGCGCGAAGGCGTATGATTCCCCTACGGTGGCGTCTGTGTGTACACTGAGTCCGATGCAATATATTGCGTGTCGCCGTGAATACATACTGCTTGGATCGCGCTTCATGCCCGTTGCTTGGAAGATTTCATCACACGACGTGAGATAAAGAGAATATACAAAAGGCCGCCTGAACTTAAGTCGACGATATGAGACCCGAGTTAATGACGGAGACGAAGTGTGATTTTTCGGCTCTTGGTGAGGTCGACGGCCGAATCGGCGCGTTAATGGGACCGGCTGGCCGGGGTTTGACGTAAGTAAATCATCTTTGGAGAGGGATCGAGGAAATTGAAACTGTCTTGAATGCGTTTTGTAACATTAAGCTTGATTGGAAGTCATTATTCGGAAGATAACTAATATACAACGCCGATTGCTGTAGACGGAGAGAAAACCGAAACGGCATTTTAGCGATCGCAGTCGCTGCGAAGATGTAAACAGGCGGATGTCTTGCGCGTGCAAGACGTCTCCGTGAGTACATTTTCGTACCAATGTACTCGTTTATCGGCTTTTTCAATTTTTCTTCCAGCGTGTTTGCACAATCCTGTGGATGATTATATTTCTGAAATGTGATTTCGTTTGTAATCGACTGACATTGTATGACAGGATCAATAAAAGTGCAAATTCAACGACTGACAAAGCACAAAAACTACGGGAAGCTATATAATACATCAATTGACATTTCAGCAAAGCAGTACAGATCGCTTGCAGGACCTACAAGACCACAGCACCATCCAATATGGATCCCCGTATGGGACTGACGGTTGACGGGATGCGAGAGGGAATTCGATCCGGTTGGCGACGTCTGACGGGTCGTCGCGACGAAGACACCATCCCCATCGTGGGCGACGACACCGACATCGGTGAAATCGAAGGCAAAGCCATCGATGACGTCAATACCCAGAAGAAGTCGTGGTTTAATCTAGCTCGCCTCAGCGGGGCCGTCTGCGGCATCGAGTTCTGCTACGCCGCCGAGACCGCGTTCGTCAGTCCCATCCTCTTGAGGATCGGGATCCCGCAGCGCTTCATGACGATGATATGGTGTTTGAGTCCGATGGTGGGTTTCTTCGTCATGCCGTTACTAGGTTCTGCTAGCGATCGTTGCGCTTCGCCGCTAGGACGACGACGCCCATTCATCATACTACTTTCTGCCGTCATCATCGTCGGTCTCATATTAGTACCGCATGGGTATCGATTCGGTCTCACCGTCTGTGGACGCAGTGATGCAGAAAACTATAATTCTAGTGGTCTTTCGACTAGCAAACCGGAGATGTATTACAACGACACCTACTTAATATCTTCTAATGATGAATCATCGCTTTGGACAACGCCCGCGACAGATTCGTTCGATTCCTATCAAAGTTCGGATGAAGTTAGCTACCTAGAATTCACGACCGAGTGGAATAATAGCACGACGTGGGAGACGACCACGACGTGGATCGAGACCGTCGACGCCGTCTCGGGTCACGTCTGCGGCGTCATATTCACGATAGTGGGCGTGGTCTTCCTGGATTTTAGCTGCGACGCCTGTCAGTCACCGAGCCGCGCCTACCTGATCGATGTGACACACCCATCTGAGCACGCCCGTGGACTGGCGGCGTTCAGCTTCATGGCTGGTTTTGGCGGGGCCGCTGGTTACCTCATTGGGGGGATCCCCTGGGGTCACTCCTCTAGTTACGTCTCCAGTCACGCTGCGGTAGGAGCCCATGTCAGGTAAGCGCAATACGCCTTACGCGACCTATAATGCTGGAAAGTTAATCACGGTAAAGACACGTACAAGATATAATTGAGACTTTGACTTTTTCGAAAGCGATATCCACTCCAAGGAAAATGTATGTGTACCTGAAAGGCATAACTAAAGAATGATCACATTTAAACAAAATAATCTGAGCTACATGATTCTCCATGCTTAGTGTCTCCGATAAAATCTAAAAATGAAACCCTGAAAGCACTTGTATTTCGAAACGATTATTTGGTACTTTAAAAGAATGAAAATCACGAGTGCCCAGTTTTGTCATGTCTATTTTCCCCCACAGACTGTTGTGTTACATTTAAGAGTACATCAAATGCTTAGGTTATACATGTCTTGCCAATGATAGCATAACTTTCCATGGTTTTGTATTCTAGGATATTTATTTGTCCATGCAAACAGTATTATGTATAGCTCAGATAATGCATATTGACATTATTTTAATTGAAGCTCCACAATCTTTAATAGTGTCTTTAACAAAACTACGGCGTCATCACTTGTTGAAAAAATATAGACCAATGATGAAATATAGAATTATTCTTTTATATTCACTGAAATACATCTGATTCCTTGCCTCCCGTTTACAAAAAGATGTGATATGTGCAACAGACATAAATTGGAGGACCATTCGGAAGAAATAGAAGCCACAAGAAATAAATATATAGAAAGAAAGGCAGATAGGAAAATATATAAATAAATAGAAATAAACAGATCATTATATTATTGATGAATAAGTAAGTAGATGGATATAAACATGGTAATAGGTGAATGAATACGTAAAAGGTCTTGGTGGAAATACAGAGGTGATTGGATGGGTAACGATAGATAAAGATAGTGATTGGTACTTAGATCGATAGTTGGGTGGATTGTAAACACATTGGGGCATCTTTTTTGTTTCATTTATTCATTTCAACCTTTACATGACATTACATGTATATTTACAAGTTTCCCACGAAGTGATATAATAATTTTAGTGAACGATTGGTTTTACGAGTATATTAAAATATTCAACATGTTGGAAAATGAAAATTTCAATTAATAGTTATACAAAAATATGACAGTGGCAGGGCTACAGAGTCTGCCTGACTCTGCAGAAGATTCGTTGAAAATGTAATGATCTTTTCACATCTTGATACATCAGTCTTCCTGATAATTTTGGATAATTACCACTTGGACAATTAACCCTCAAGGTCAATTACCCCCAGACAACTACCACCAGACAACTGCTCCCTAGGACAATTACACCCTGAGACAATTACTACTCAGACACCCTGGATAATTACCCCTAGGACGCTTACAAAAAGATTATTCTTCTGGGGTAATTGTCAGGGGGTAATTTTCCGGAGGTAAATATCCCCGATCGGTAATTGTACGTTGGTTATTATCCGGGGTAATTGTCCAGGGGTAATTATCCAGGGATAATTGTCCGGAGGTAATTGTCCAAGGTTAATTGTCCAGGGGTAATTGTGCTGGCGTTAATGTCCAGGGGTAATTGTCCGGGGCAACTGTCCAGGGGTAATTGTCCGGGGTAATTATCCAGGGGTAATTGCCCGGGGGTAATTGTCTAGGGGTAATTGTCCGACGTTTACTGTCCAAGGGTAATTGTGCAGGTGTAAATGTCCAGGAGGTAGATGTCCTAAAACTTTTTGCGAGACAGTGCCCGTGTGCTTCATATATACATCATGTTTTAAAGATTGTGCCCATGCTTTGCACACTCCAAAATGAACTTATCAGCCAAATAAGCTAATGTAAAAATGCACGTTAATCTTTTCCTCTCACAAAACCTTGTGGCTGAAAAGTGAGGTTTCGTGAAAATATGTGCTGAAAAAAATTCGAACAGAATATACAGAGCTAACGTCTCTTAAAGAATTTGAATTTTGTACAGCCGTTTAATTAATCTGACTGCTAGACCTGATTCCTGTATTATCTAGTGAAAATTGCATACCTGTGATCAAAGCCTGCAAGGTCAAAAATTCACACCAGTGCTGTGGGGTGATTGTCAATCAATCTTTGCTACGATTGTACTCAACCAAATTCAAAATTAGCAGATGAAAGTTAGACTACTATTTCAAAATACAACTTGAGCAACGGCCAAATGTTAAATTATTCATCGTTTCTCAAGTTCTTCAAACTTTTACAACGTGTGAATCACAAATTTTGAACACTGCATTCTTATGTGCCCATCTGTACTTAAATCAGATCGAAGAGAAAACGGTTTCGTGTACAGATCACAACACAGCCTTTAAGGTAGTCTTTCGGTCTAGCCGACATTTGGTCTCGTGGGACTGCGGTGTACTGGACGGACCTCGAGTTTCTAGTTTGCACTCAAATACTCGCAGTCTCTGTGTTGAACTTTTTGTGTGTGTTTCTTTTTTATCCTAACAGATACGTATTTGGATTAATAACAATCATCTTCGTCGTGGCCGTTCTTCTGACCGTGACCGCTGAAAGAGAAAAGACCCTCGCCGAAATCAATCCGGTGGAGAAGAGAAAGAAACGAAAACGAGAGGGAACCTATGACGGCATGGACGATGACGACGAAGAACTCGAACTCGGCATCATCGACAAGAAGAAGAATTACGGTTCACGCCAGACAGACATCATCGGCCAATCAACGGTCACCAAGCCCGATTCGTCCACCTCGGCAACGGAAAGCGCTGAAGGAAGTACGCCGGAAGTGGATAAATCACTTCCAGGTCAAAGCAAGGGCGTGCCCAATGGAATCGGTAGTGCTACTCCAAAGCCAAAGAAGGTGGGAGATAGCGATGAGACTGACGGGAAGATGATGGGCCTCTATCAGAATTTACCGGCCTCCGAAGGCCAGGATGAAGAAGAGCAACCAGAAGAGATATGGCCTCGCCATGCTTAACGCTATCTCTTATCCATCGTCTTCATGCCTCCTTCCCTTCGGATCCTCTGTTTCACGCATTTACTGGGCTGGATGTCCTTGCTATGTTACTCCTTGTATTTTACTGACTTTATGGGGCAGGAGGTGTACGGGGGTGACCCCTTTGCGGCACCGGGATCCAAGGAAAGGCAGATTTACGCCGCTGGGGTTAGATATGGTTCCTACGCCATGGCGCTGTACTCGATCACCTGTTCCATTTGCTCGTTATTCGTGGAGCGACTAATTAAGAGGTTTGGTAAGTACCAATCTATAGTGTTATCCTGGGAGTAATTGCCCTGGGATAAATTAAGTGTCTTGGGGGTACATTGACCGGGGGATGTTCTGGGGGCGGATTGTTCATGGGTAATAGTATTTGAGGGTTACTTGTCGGGGGTAAATGTTAGGATGTTAATGTCAAAGGGGTAGATGTCCTAGATCCCCTCTAAACGTGTCCATGTAGAATTGAAAGTAATTTCCTATTTATAAATCAGCAGGCATTTGCAGTTAAGAATGTTAAGATTTTATGTTTCACCTGTGACTGCCTATGGGTGTGTGGTATGGCAATTTACCTATACCATCAAGAGAGGATTAAACTCTTTTGAAGCTAATTGCCTCATAGCAATGATGAAAATAACTGGAAAGATAAAGTTACCAACAATGAAGTGCTGGAATAGGGCTTGTACCCAAAGGACCGTGCTGCATGATCTCAGGAAACACAAACTGAGATATGAAGGGTATGTATTACGTTAATTTGACACTGGAAGGCTTTATTGAAGGAACAAGATCAAGGGGAAGACAGAGAATAAAATAGAGGGATGACATCGAGTTGTGGACATTTGTAACATCATCCAATGAAAAGAGCAGGAGATATAGTAACATGGAGAGCTATGGTGGCCAACCTTCTTCTCAAAGAGGGTACAAGATGATGATGGTGATGGTGGTGGTGATGGTGATGATGCTGCTGCTGATGATGGTGATGGTGATGATACTGATGATGATTATGTTGCTGATGCTGCTTCTGCTGATGATGATAAATCAAATGGTTCCTTGTTAGTCATTTTACCCATTCTTGATACATTTTGGCATATTTTAAACAAATTCGTCTCATCCAATCATCGTCTTCTTAATGTGATGATCAAATTCTTTTTTGTGTGTGCAATCGATTTCAAGAATTGTTCATTCAAATTTTTCGGCTAGCTTACTTTTGTGGAAAATAGTCCTTGAATTTGAATTAACAATTTTTGATATTGATTTCACAAAGAAGATTTTGATCAACAATTTATGCAGAGGATTATCAGGTGTAAGGAATATGATATAGATGTGACTTGATTATGTGAAAACGTGACAAAGATTTACAATAAACCAAACTGATTTTCAAAAGACTAACAGTCATCTTGGGACGAAATTGAAGTTTACATTGATGAGGTTGAATTTAAAAAACATTATGAAAAAACAGGAAAACCCAGTGTAATAATAAAATAGTTTAAACATAACCAGTGGCGCTTAACGAAAAACTTTGTCTTTAATGTCAAGTACTAAGTAGTGTGTATTTTCTGCCCCTCTAGGATCAAGATTTTGATAAACGTTATAATCTCTAATGATTCCTAATAGTGGGCTTTAACATCGTGCACAAGACCTTTTCGTAAATCAGAGTGTTTGAATAATAAACGACAAATAGAGCCGAGCTTCCATCACAAAACACTACATCAAAATTTACTATGAAAGACATTTTCAGCCGTTTACTGATGACTGATGACACCCTAGTTCAAATATGGTGTCAGTAAATCGTGCAGTGGTTTCCCCAAATTGACTTGTTTGTTGAAATTGAAATTTAAAATAAATAATTAGACTGAGCAAACCGTAACAGCAATTCCAATATAGCCATTTTGCCGTTGAGAAATAGATTAAAGTGATAGGCTAACATTGTGGAGCTTCAATTTAAAAATTTGTCAAACTTTGATATCTGAGCTACATAGTAGTGTTCAAATGGACAAATAAACACCCTAGAATACAAAAGTTTGGAAAGTTACACTGCCAATGGCAAGTTATACA
>JZLH01S0523072.1:14470-25493 GCA_001188425.1 Eucidaris tribuloides
CAACTTTTGAACACTGCATTTGTATACTAAATTGGATCAAACTTTGCAAATTCAAAACACAGACATTAAGCTATCGTGGAAAGAGAATGGATGAACATACGGACCGACAACAGGAAAACATGATGCATCCGGCAACTTTGGATTTAGTGTAGTAATACAGAATATTTCCTCTGATGACAACAGTAGGGGTCGGTCTTGTTGGTTCCTGAAATCAAGAGTAAAAAGTGATTCTTACTTTTTTTTACTACAAAAGTATGATATTCCATTTATTTTAACATATTTGGGGGGGTTTATTACAAGTTTGTAAAAAAAAAGAAGTGTAGCCAATCACAAGTGATCTGGATTCAAATCAGATTTTGAGTAACAATGTTTACAAAATCAATGTAGAGCTGCATAGTATAGCATTCTGCTATTCTTGGACCGATTTCACTCATTTTTTTTTAATGCTGTCAAAAATTATCTTCTTTGGTTTAAATAGTGGAAATTCTATGGTGGAATTTACATTTGAGGAAAAAAAGTGAATTATATGGGGAAAGGCTTGATTTAATGTTCAAGTGAACAAAATTAACCTGGGATAAGCTCTGAGTTATTCATTTGATCATTTATCGACCAGTGCAACTGTGTAAAGTTGGACAGTGATTTATGGCCAAAATTGCCCCCCTCCCCCCTCGATCCAGAATCTGAAGCTGTGAAGAGGGCTAGAGAATTCTAGACTCAAAATTTGGATGAATCCAAAATAATTCTAAGTTTGCAAACTGGGCCACATGCTCCCCAATTCCATTTTAGAAAACTACCTTTTCAATAACATATACTGCATCAGGTTCCCCAAGTATGAGAGGGATCAGGAGGCAACAGGCTGTCAGAGTTAGGTCTGTAAGAAGAAATAAAAGAATTTTGTTTACTTTTTCTATGGAAAAGGGTTAAAGTCAATGCAAATATCTTACATGTAAAAGGAGAAGGAAATGAAATATATATTGCTCATTTTTTCAGCCGTAGTTAAAATACCATTCAACTTTTGTGTGTGTGTCGTGTATATTTAACTGTAAGTATCATGCATGGTGTTAATTTCAGCTATAAAAATACTAGTTATAAGCTTCATTATTCTGACAAGAGGGAAACACCTTTCTTCTTACTCTGTATGCAGAGCATCTTTTAACTGACAGCCTTGAACATATTCGATAACATCTTTACAGCCTTCCTGGCCAAAGAGCTCACATGTCAATTCCTCAATGTCTACATTCCTCAATGTCTAACTTGAAGGTGTTGGAATGGTGTCCCCTAATCTTTGCATCGTCAAGCAGCATTTGTTGCTTGATGTTAAAACCTGGGCAGATTTTACTTTACCAACACCATGTTGGGCACTGACTGAATCACATCCAGTGAAGCAATGAAGACCAACAAGTGCTGCACACACATCCTTCCCAAAATGGTTGAAGACATGACGGACAATTGTGCGTTGTTACCTCTTCCTGTATGGCAGTAGTCAAGTGGAGTGTGTTGATCTCCATGCAAAATGCGACACACAGAACAAAGTCATCTGTATCGGTGCTATTTATAACTACATGTCTACTTGGGTTTGTAGATCTACACTCTCTTTATTGTTATGCTGATGCAGTTGGGCAGTCATGTTTTTTCGGATTTGTAACGGGCACTAACGTTAGATCTAGAATGTGTTTCTCTTGGTTGAGGGGGAATTTTTTCCACTCTAATTTTTTCGACTTGTATGGCTTTTTTCACTTCTTCACAACCTTCATATGCAGCATAGTGTTTACCGTCACACTGTTTAACAACGTGTCCACTTGTATTTCGCAGCATGTGCACTGTGTAACAGTAGTCTTGTGTCAGCGTCATCCCGAGTAGAAAAGAGAGCTGGAATAGGTTGAAGCTCAATGTCACTTCTATTGTCATTTAGTCAAATAGCATGACACTCTTCTTCATGCCCAACAACAAGTGTGACATTACAAATCTTTTCTTTCCTACACCTACTCCACCTCTCAAAGAGAACCTTATGCATAATCTCTTTGTTTTTTTCCACAGACTAGATATTTTGAGCTCTGCTTTGGGGTTTTCTGTTCTGGTGAAAGGATCTTAGTGATCTGCGTTTTACACGTTGCCCATCGTTCACGTTCAGCATTTGCTATACTCATGTCTCTATATCGGTCAGGAAGAAAGTGTACTTGTTTGGACCTACTCAGCTGTGCAGGATGGATGACAACTTTTAGAACACTATCTGCAAACTGTCCAAATGTTGCTTAGGGCTTCATAACTTGAATTAGTGCATAGCATCCCAAACCATTGTTGCGCCTTGTGATACCTCTTCAGCAACAGGCGAAGTGGTAACTCAGCTCTCCAGAATGTGCAGCAGTTTGACCTTGTTTGTTTCAACAAGTGAACCATCCTGATTTGCTATTGACGCTGGTCATGGTGATAACGTATATACTCTCATCTCCTTCACATCCTCTTTTCTCACACTGCCAATGAGAATCAGTCGTGCAAAAAGAAAATGGTCTGATTTCAATGTGATTTCTTGCCTTTTCACCTTAGTGACTGTGATCTTGGCAGTATCACTGTAAGTCTTGAGCTTTAGTTTCTTGATTGGTGCATAAAATCTTGTATTATTTCCTCCCTGTATTAATCTCTGTCCATTACGAAGACTTTGTTTACCACAACATCTTAGGAATGGGATAAAAGTACATTCTCAAGCATTTCTATTGCATTTCAAAAAAACCTGATCGCGAATTTGTCATAAAAGATTAAATCGTGAATGAGTAATTACCAGAAATGGTTCCAGGGCTTTCGTCATCTTCTCCATCAGGGACCAGTGCTCCTCCTTGAGTTGCAGTGTCCTGGCATCTCAGCGGTTGGTTACCATATCGTCACCCAGGACGTTCGATATAGCCCACCGTTGCTCCACAAGGCGCTCGAACATGTCGTAGACTGAGTTCCACCTGGTTTTAACGCACTGGATGAGTTTATGTTTGGGCAGGTTGTGCAATTCCTGCTTTGCAGCTAGGGTGTAGAAGGCCACAACGGAATGTTTTAAATGACCGACCAGGCAACTTGCTCCTCCCACGAGCATCTTCAGGGTCGGCGACGAGTTAAGTCCTGTATTCACGCAGAGCTGCAACGTGTGCGCCGAGCATGGTATGTTGGGTGTATTGATGACGTCTCCAATGGCGCAAACGTTGGACGCATTATCATGGACGCCCACGCAGATCTTTGGAGCGATGTCCCAGTACGTCATTTACCAGTTGAAGGAGTGTTTTCATGTCTGGTATGTACTCTTTGTCATCACCATCTTCTACAGCATTGCCTGTCACTTTCTTGGAGTAGATAAAATCCCCTTTCTCAACAAAGCTAACACTTAATATACTTAATATGCTGTTGCATAGAAATAAAGAACAAGATTGTGAGATTAACTTTCCCTTGGCTTGCAGCAAATAGAGACCTCACGGAACCCCTATTTTCTGTCCAAGCGGTCCGCAAGGCTTTTATTCCTTGATTAAGCTTTCTTACAGGGTATCTTTGTTGTCTAGCCACGTCCTCCCAAAAGGCATGTGTATTAAAATATGTATCGTCCTTACCAATTACAGTTTCATTCACCATATTTTCATAATCAACTTTTCCCTTTTTCGCCTTTACACCACCTACTAGACGAAATGGTTTCTTGTTATCTTTATTACCTGTGTCTTTGGACGTAGAACTGATAGTTGCAGAGATGTTTCTCTCTTCTGGGGACTTGTGCAGCAAGGCCGCCGTTCCCTGACAAGGTACACGTTTGTGGTACTGATTTTTTTTTTGCTAACCGAGTCTGTATCTGAAATGTATATCTGTATCTATATCTGTATCTGTATCTGTATCTGTATCTGAGTCTTTGGACGTAAAACTGATGCTAACATTTCTTGTTGTTTCATTCGCATGTGGTCCAGCTGCATAGATGTTTATCTCTTCCAGGGACTTGTGTAGCAAGGCCGCCGTTCCCTGACAAGATACATGTTTGTGGTACTGACGTTTTTTTTGCAACCGAGTCTGTATCTAAAGGGCTATGATAGCAGTGATAGTAACTTGAAAAGTGAAGTCTTGTGTCAGCATCCTCCTGAGTAGAAAAGAGAGCTGGAATAGGTTGAACCTCAATATCAATTCTATTGTTAGTTAGTCAAATAGCTGGACACTCATCCTCATGCCCAACAGCAAGTGTGACATCACAAATCTTTTCCTTCCTACACTTACTCCACCTCTGAAAGAGAAACGTAAGCAGATTCTCTTTGTATTCTCCATAAGATAAAAAATGTTCCCTTTCTTAACAAAGCTGACACTTAATATGCTGTTGCATAGAAATAAAGAACAAGATTGTGAGATTTACTTTCCCTTGGCTTGCAGCAAATAGAGACCTCACGGAACCCCTATTTTCTGTCCAAGCGGTCCGCAAGGCTTTCATCCCTTGATTAAGCTTTCTGACAGGGTATCTTTGTCGTCTAGCCACGTCCTCCCAAAAGGCACGTGGATTAAAATATGTATCGTCCTTACCAATGAAAGCTTCATTCATTATTTTCACCATACTTTCATAATCAACTTTTCCCTTTTTCGCCTTTACACCACCTACTAGACGAAATGATTTCTTGTTATCTTTATTACCTTTACCTCAGTCTTTGGACGTACAACTGAAGCTAACATTTCTTGTTGTTTCATTTCCATGTGTTCCAACTGCATAGATGTTTATTTCTTCTGGGGACTTGTGTAGCAAGGCCGCCGTTCCCTGACAAGATACATGTTTGTGGTACTGACGTCTTTTTGCAACCGAGTCTGTATCTACAGGGCTATGATTGCAGTGATAGTAACTAGAAAAGTGAAGTTTTAAAAGAGGAAAATGCCATTCGTGTCAAGAATGCAGCTGAAAATAGAATTTCACATTAAAGTTTCCAATGCCCACCCCCCCCCCCAAAATAAAAATGAAATTGCCAAATATCACAATGTATGTACATCTCTGTGGCAAGTGCACCTCTTTGAATGGTCTAGTTTAAAACAAAAAACTTAGGTGTTTGGCCTGAAAAAAATGATTTTTGTGTCCCATCTGCAATAATCAAATACAGGAAAAATAAAAATAAGAAAAATTAAGTTTATGCTTCCAAATTATCTCCAAACCTTTCAGGTCGCTTGCGTTCCCGCAAGGTGTAACATCTTTCAGGAATATTAGTTTTATAGTTGTTACCACCTTGTCTGTGTTTCCAGATACTCAAATTTCTTCATGAGATTCTGGGTCATTTATTTCCACCAGAGTTTCCATTGAAACTGAGTGCTGATGTGGTTCCCCAGGGGCAGTTCCAAGGTAACGGCGTGACATTTAGAAACAAATTTCAGCATCATGCATACTTAATCTTTATCAACAAACAAATGGTACATGACAATAGTTGTTGGTACCCAGCTTTTCAAATGCAAAATTTTTTACAGTGATCCATTGAATTAATGAGATATGAATATTCATACATCATGGTTACGGCGTGACGTAAAATGGACATGCATAATTGACAAGAAAACATTTTGCTCAAACTCTGTGAACTTCAAATGGCTATCACAACTCTAAGTTATTGATTGGATTCTGTGATGTTCTAAGTTTAATATGCCGCCATTCTTAAGAAAATTGGTTGAATATTTTCTCAATTATGAGTTAAAACTTAAATCAATATCTGGTTACGGCGTGACGGTTACGGCGTGACATCTGAAACATCCACACACAGGCAATGCAAATTGACTATGTCTCCCTTGCTACTTAGGAAAACATTCCTGAAATTTGTTTTGATCCCAAACTAAGTTGAAATTAAGGTATTATCAAAACTCTTTTATGTCAATCATCATATCTTCAATTTCCCCAGCCCTCCAGGGGGCCCGCCCCAGGGGGGCCAGGCCCACATGGGCCCAAACTACGTAACTCTCTAACCACAAGCCCATTTGTAACCAAACTTGGGTGGTAGATGTATGACAGGGACCTCAATGTTATTTTGGGGTCAAAGGTCACATATGTAGGCCAAAGGTCAAATGAGGTCAAGTAATATAAACTTGTAATTTTCTACTGGCATTGGTATCAGGCCATATGCAACTAAATTGTATGGTAGATACCCTACATGTATAAGGACCTTAATGGTAAATTGAGGTCAAAGGTCAAATAAGTAAGTCAAAGGTCAAATAAGCTGAAAAAGATTCCTGACATGTGAATGTACAAATTCAAATAGGAAATTGGAAGACAAATTATATGATAAATATCATAATTTCTCATATTTTTTGGAAAAACTATCAATTTTTCCAAGTTCAAATTTGACTTTTAGTGTTACATACAGTAATGTAAAATTGATTGAATTCTTCATACCAGAGTTATTTTTATGAAATAGTTCAATTTTTGCTCTTTGAAATGGTGTATATCTTCATAAAACAATAAAAACACAAACATTTTTAAAGTTTATTTTTTCAAAAACAAATAAAAAATCTAGAATTTCTCAAAAACCTCCTACCAGTTCATGGGTTAAGCAAATTTGATGTGTCACAACTAGTGTTCTATACTTGCATAATCTAGCTGATAGTACACATTTAACACAAAACATTAGCTCAAAACAGACTACTGTTTTAACTTCCACCAAGGACCCTAGAATCAGAATGCTGCTATATGCCAGGGAGCATCTTTTGATGTGAATGAGGATGATCCCAATGTCATTGTCTGAGGAAATATCCTTAAAAACCTTACATAAATGCTAGTGCACAAAGCCTGCTGACAAAGAACTCATTTGCATATCAATTAAAACCTCACAGAACAGGTCACACCCTCATAGCATGACACCCTGATGTCTCTCTTGAAACTCTCTTGTAGGGAGTGAGCTTTGGTCAAAGTGTACATGCAATACAATGGGATGTCACGCCGTAACCGTCACGCCATAACCAAAATGGTTACGGCGTGACACATTTTAAATGGCCGTAATTCTCAAACAAAATCCATTCAAATTTAAAAAGTGCATGTAATTGATAGGTATAGATGCTCTTGATTGGCAAATGAATTATTGTTGCATTTGATCCAATTATTTTTAAAATATTTTAAAAATATACATTTTTGTGGTTACGGCATGACATTTTGAGGTGAATTCACGTTTGTGCTCACTGATGTGGAACGAAGACGGCGTAGCAAAAAAATGATGTGAAAAGTATTTTTTCATGTATCATGCTTTCAAAACAAAGTAAAATCGAAGTATATTTTCACTTTCCAGGTGCATTTCTTACACATGAAATTTAACTCAAAAAGTGCAAATTTGGCAATTTTAAATGAAATTGAATAAAATTCCATTTTTAACCCTAAAATGCACTAAAAAGCACAAACCATTAACAGATATTGAAAATTTAGACTTTCAGCTTTCATACGATACCAAATTTGTCATGATACAATGAATTCAAAATTTTGGGGGTCATGTCCTGGTTTGCTTGGAACTGCCCCCAGCTTTCCACAACCACTTTTGAAGTTCCCACATAAGGTTTCAACCGGTCGCAATGGACCCCCATTACTTTGGCTTGTTGTGATGCTTGTATTCACACAGTTGCATCAGATTGTTTACTTACTATTCAGTAGGGTCCCTTCCCCTTTAATTCCAGTTTGGGTGATATCCCCTTCCTCTTCTTGGGATCGTGCAATCACACAAACTGGCTGACGTCCAGATGTGGTGGATTAGCATGTCTGTCATGAGTTTCTTTTGTTTCATGGCACTTCGGTTTTAAGAGTGGCAGTACACACAAGTCAATTTTTTTTCCTTTGCATATAGCATAAAAGAATTAAGTCAGGCTTTTTACATGTATTTCAAGTTTCAAACTAACATGAAAGTGTAACAAAGCTAGGTGAATAGTTGTGATGGTACACGCACACAAATTTCAAAAAGTTATTACTGGCAAATTGTCAAACTTACAGATGAAAACAGTGGACATGTGATGTACACAATGATGAAGCCTGAAAACTGATTTGATATGTGCAGACTTATTTTTGGGAAGTTCGACTGTAATGACCTTGACCACCACATTTTGCACATTTGACAAGTCGTGTTCTCACACTGCTTAATTTGGCAAGTTTGGGACTACTGTAAAGCCAGTGTAACCAAAGGATGTCATGCAGTCTTCCATATGTACTGCCCTTTCGGGACAGAGATCCTCGGAACAGCTGGAATAATTTGTTTCCTGCTTCTAGCCCATCGCTATGGCACTTATGGATCCTGGTCCATCTGGACTTTCCAGTATTTCCTGTGGGTGCTCTTTTATTTTGTGTAGATAGTTTGGTCAGGATGCATAGGTGAAGTGCTGAGCAATAAGCTTCCCCATCTCCACAGCTCTTGCATCATAAGATGCTGCCTCCTCTCTAAAATCAACCAAAGGTTTGTGTGCTCGATAGATTTTACACAACTGTAAGGAAATTGTTAAGATTTGTTTTAACAGTTGTCTTCGGGCAGCATGTGCCACTAAGGCAAGTATCACATCCAAGTTTTTCTCGTGAAACATTTCTCGAGCATGATTTCCTGGCATCATGAGCTGTGGAGTGAGGCCAAGTTCCTGTTTTAAATGAAGATCCAGCAAATGTTCAGCATCTTCAATGAGGGGCTTGATATCATCGCGTAGATTCCATTGCTGGATGCCAGCAATCTCTCAAACAATTCATTCCTCAAAAAACTGTCCTAGATTTATATCTGTGTGCATG
The DNA here is from genome assembly GCA_001188425.1 of Eucidaris tribuloides. Taxonomy (NCBI): domain Eukaryota; kingdom Metazoa; phylum Echinodermata; class Echinoidea; order Cidaroida; family Cidaridae; genus Eucidaris; species Eucidaris tribuloides. Next base: position 23,184 of record JZLH01S0523072.1, read on the forward strand.
GCACTTAGCAACTTGGTGGCGGCATCAGATTTCAAAACTGGTTTGCCTTTGACTCCACCAGCAATTGCGTCAAGATGTGCTTTTGACAATTTGTCTGGATTTACTGAAATGTATTGAGCAATTTCTTTCGTCTCGAAGTAAGTTCTTGTCACTGAAACGGACCCAAGATCTGTGACTGCGGACTCTCTTGTGGCAGTACACAGAGTACATATTCAAGTAATGTGACCTGCTTCCAGCGAGCCTACCACGGTCAAATTTCTCGTCTATCATAGAATTAAAAAACTTTAATTTATGACGACCCAATTTGGAACAGACATTTACGCGTAAAATGTGATCCTTCAAAAATTCCCTTTCATCTTCTATGTCCAAAAGACATGTATGGGCGGTACATTAATTATTTTCATCCCCAATTACTTCTAAGAGGGGACAATTAGCTCCAACACAGTTCGGTTTTGTTTCCTCAAAAACAGTAAATGGCTCTCCACTCTTTAAAATAACTTCATTTTTGAGCACTGCAAAAGATGCACGAATTGCCTTGTCAGGTAGACTGCGGTCACTCTTTTCTTTATGAACCCACATGTCTCCTAACCCATCAGCCCCATCTTTGATCATAGTTTGAAAAATTAAATTGGGGTCATCAGGGTCAATATTATAAATTTGACAACCAGAAATTATGTCTTCTTTCATCTCTTCTAGAGTTTTGGCAATGGCATGAAGATATTGCCATCTCACTCCACAATTTGGCTCGGCAATTTCATCAACATTTTAGACATTTTTCACCTTTCTGATTGAGGCTGTTTAAATTTTTCTAACATACTTGGCAAAATCTTTGACCTCTTTGTCTTCATCCTCAATGGATGGCATTGAGAGATCAATGGGAAGATGCACTTCTCTGCCTAACATCATGATCATATTTGGACTTTCCCCGGTAGATCCTTGAGGACTAGCACTATATGCGCTAATAGGGTATTCCCATTTTCACTGAGTCATGTCATCGTCCATGAATTTTGGGAGGAATATTGGTCAAGGTTTTTTTAAGGTTTTAAGTCCATTTTCAGGTCAACTTCATTTTATATTTTTCAACTTACCACAAAAACTAAGAATGTTTCCTTGTATTTTTCGTGAGTCGCCTCTTGGACTTCCTTCCATTTATCTTCAATGGCTGGTGCAATGTATTTTCTTTGCAAAGAAGGTGTTCTCATGAAAGAAATTCAGGGAAGCAAATCGTGCCAGTAGACAAATTTTCTTGATGTTGTTGCCAGACATAAATGTGGCAGCTGCCAATTTCACGTCCCCCACATAGCTCCCATTGATGGTCTCTTGTGAATACCACTGCGTACGGTGGCCATCTGGGCAGGTCTGCAACATGTAAGAAAAATGTTAAACAGCAGGATTCTACATGTAGCTGTGCAGTTTGTCTAAAACTGAATGCTTGCTTTTGCCAAAATGGCATTCAATAGAGAATGGCTCACATTTTTGAGCTCTCTGATGGGCTCTGTGTGAATTTTCTCTATCACACTCGGCAAAATCTTCCTCTACCTCGTTTTTTTTTTTCATCCTCAATGGATGGCATTGAGAGATCAATGGGAAGACACACTTCTCTGTCTAGCATCATCACTTTCCCTGGTAGACTCCGGAGGAGTAGCCCTATATGCACTTTATGGTATTACCATGGTTTATTTTTATGCCTCCGCAACGAAGTTGCCGGAGGCATCATGTTTTCGGGTTGTCCGTCCGTGCGTCCGTCCGTCCGTCCGTTACCGGATCTCGTTACCGCGATAACTTGAGAACCCCCGATCGGATTTTGATGTAACTAGGACCAAGTATGTACTATCAGCCACCAATGAACTGATTAGATTTTGGAGCTGAAAGGTCAGAGGTCAAAGGTCACTGGGCCTAAAATATGTCCGATTTGGGATCGTTACTGCGATAACTTGAGAACGGCCAGTTGAATTTTCATGTAACGTGGGTGAAGTATGTATTATGAGGCACCAATGAACTGATTAGATTTTGGAGTTCAAAGGTCAAAAGGTCAAAGGTCACCGGACCTTCAATATGTCTGATTGGGGCTCATTACCGCGATAACTTGAGAGCGGCTGGTGGGATTGTGATGTAACTTGGGTGTAGTATGTATTATGAGGCACCAATGAACTGATTAGATTTTGGAGTTCAAAGGTCAAAAGGTCAAAGGTCACCGGACCTTCAATATGTCTGATTTGGGCTCGTTACCGCGATTACTTGAGAGCGGCTGGTCGGATTGTCATGTAACTTGGGTGAAGTATGTATTATGAGGCACCAATGAACTGATTA
>JZLH01S0523195.1:0-12992 GCA_001188425.1 Eucidaris tribuloides
ACGGATGACTGATCACATAAATGACATGTCATTGTCGAGATATTGTCATGACACATGATCATGGAACGTTGCAACATGCAGGACATGTCATTCTTCAGATATTTGGGACACAAAAAAGTGGTCAGAAAGAGAGAAGAAGAAGATTTTGACGAAATCAATGGTGATCCGCAACGGTTACACGTTGCGGATCACCAATGAAGATGAAGATTCTGACGGAATCAATGGTGATCCGCAACGGTTACACGTTGCGGATCACCAAAGAAGATTTTGACGAAATCAATTGTGATCCGCAACGGTTACACTATATACACTACAATAAATAAATAAATAAATAAATAATAAAGATCCTGACGAAATCAAGGGTGATCCGCCAGTAGTGATGGCGGATCACCAATAAACATCTCACTTTTGGTAGAAAAACTTTGGACCTGGGATCTGGCCGCGGATGAAGTCCCCATACAGTAGCCCCCCTAAAGTTTCCGCTCTAGAACCGCGCCAAATTCCGCCACCAAAATCAGACGAGCTGATGAAGGTTCCCGGATCGGACGTGAAACGTTCTCCTCTGGATAGAAGGTAAGTCCAGATGAAATGATTTAATTGGTGTTGGTGATCCGCAACGTGTAACCGTTGCGGATCACCATTGATTTCGTCAAAATCTTCTTCTTCTTCATCTTCTTCTTTCTTTCTGACCACTTTTTTGTGTCCCAAATATCTCAAGAATGACATGTCCTCTCATGTTGTAACTTTCCATGATCATGTGTCATGACAATATCTCAAAAATGACGTGTCATTTATGTGATCAGTCATCCGTGACGTCATCTATGACGTCATTTGTCAAAATCTATTAATGTCAATATCTCATGACTGAAGTCGAATTACGTAACCAAATTTGGCACATGTCAAGGTCGGGCCAAGGTCAACCTCTGGACAAAGCCACGTGCGCGCGCGCGTCACGACGGACGCCTACGGGCGCATCAAATCTTAAAAATGCTCCAATCGACCTAGGATTTTGTCTGCATACGTTTCAGGACATTTGGCGCATTTTTGGTACGCGCGCGTACGTGCGCGTTTTTTCGCGCGCACCCGTTTCGTGATCGAATTTCGCCGTTTTTTCGATGGTTTTGAATACCTGACTGAATTCTACATTATTTCGAACCATTTCCAAACCAAGGACCTGAAATAAGGCGTACGCGCCCGAAAACGTCAAAACGCGCGCGCGCACATAGACTTAACGTGCATTTTAAAATCAGTCATAAATCTCTAGAATGACCCATGACTTTCACGTTTTTGTTTGCTGTTCTGATAGGCTATGATGCCTAGATATGATTTTATGCGTCATTTTGTTATTTTAATCTCGATGACGTCATCTATGACGTCATTAATGAAAATCCAATGTAGTCCATATTTCGTGACTGGCATGTCCTGGAATGTTGCAAATTTTCATGATGATGTGTCATGATAAGTTCTCAAAACTGACATCTTGTCAATGAGACCAGTCATCCGTGACGTCATCTATGACGTCATAGTTAAAAAAACCGGATTTCCTGTATATCTCATGACTGAAGCCTAATCACATGACCAAATTTACCACATGTCAAGATCAGGTCAAGGGTCAACTGTTGGACATATCCATGTGCGCGCACGCGCGTAATAATTATAAAGAGATCTGAAAAGAGTAATTCACGCCCCCTCGACAGTATCCGTGATAGGTCTGTTTGCGTGCAGGGCGAGTGAAAAGTTCTCTGATCAACTGCATTCTGTGTTGCATTCCGGAGGTATGTATTATATGAGATTATGACATAATATGGACATAAGTGACAGTTGCGGCAGTAGGGAGGGCTGAAACTGAGAGGGGTTCAAGGACTCCAGTGCGACTTAACCGCGCTCTCGCATTCCGACGGTAATCATAACTTTCTTTAGACGACTTAAGTCTGTTGGTCAAAACGACATGGTATAAGACGTTTTTATAGTGCCGGACGCACGTGTTGGGATACAATCATAACCGAAGGAGAAATGAAATTCAACGGGACATGCCTAGCACGGAAGTGTAATCTACAGTTGGAGAGAACGTCACCTCGATGGAAAAATTGCATTTACACCGTGGATGGTATCACCTTTTATGTGACGTGTGAAATAGGTGTTACCTTCTCCGTCTGAATGGGTTGGGTAGTCGTGCGCACCTAGGAGATTGAGTACGGCGCAAATTATGACAATGTCCCATTACGAGTGATATTATTATGTATTATTATGATTCTATTATATTGATTATTATTATTATTATGTATTGATTAATTATGTAGTTAGTGGTATTGATTGGTTTTTCTTGTTTGTGTATTGGAATGTAGCATTATGTATTACATCTATTGTATTACATTTGGGTAAACCGTTGTCAAAGGGGAACAGTTGTATTTTGTGTGACGTTCACTGTTCAGTGCGATGTGCAGTTATAATTTATTGAATTGGGGGGGGGGGAGGGTGAAATAACAAAGTTAAGAAAATGTACAGTTGAAACCGATGAAATCAACAAGTTTTGTTTTTATATTGTAGTTAAAATTAAAAAGATAAGACGCAGGACTGAATAAGGTGCCAGTGGTTATTTCTAACCTTTGAAAATCAACAATTAAACGAGTTGTTATGTTGGGCTTAATCTACTATAAGTTAGTAACAACTGCTACGCCAGACTATTAGTTTATATGGCCACGTCACAATAAATATTGAACTTTCCTACTCTGTTGCGGTCCATTCTCCATGTTACAGTAAATACGAAGCTCTCACCGCGATCTATTCTGTATACTCCTCTGTTGATGTCCTGCGTTTTACACTATGTTCCCTGGCGGCCGATGGGGGGCGGCAACCACGGTTTCAGGTCACCGTGGACAAAACGGGCATGGACGTGAGACCACGCGGGAGGACGGGCTGGTCCGGCAGAACACGTGACAGTCAGTGTTGCCGTGATGGCCGGCCAGATTTTTTAACCGTCAACGAAATTCCAACGTAGTCACGGTGGAGGATGAAAAACGCTATTAGGCCGTAGAAAACGGAAGGGGACACACAATAAAACTCGAACATACGTTATAGATCGTAACAGCACTGGAGGTGATCCCGTAACGGGTCTTTCCGCGTGTTCTCCAACTTCATCCCGTTTTTGTTCCACGGTGCCTGAAACGTGTTGGCGTTTGGCCTGCCGGGACATACTATGAACGCGCCATTAACCAGTCATTCGCTTATAATCCTCTCTTACCATGTCCATCCCATTCTTGTCTAGCCTCTCTTTTTCCTGGGCACCATTTCAACATCCTCTTCCTATGTGCCCCCCATCTCTCCTTTGGACATGTCCAAAAACCACCACTGTCTCCCCCTGCTCATTCGTCCTATCCCTAATATCTTCGACATTTATTTGGCTGGCCCTTCACGATTCATTCTCCAATCGTTGCCCCTTCATTGTCTACTCCAAAGAATATATCTTACAACTTTTCTGTCAGCATTTCAAACCTTTCTGACTGCCGTTTGGGACAGGTTTCTTCCTCAATGCCTCGTACATTCATGCTGGTGTAGACTATCTCTATTTTCTATTGTCTGTCCCTTTGTTCTAGCAGATAACTCTTTCTGTTAATTTCATCCTCTTCCTAGTTCCTCTATATCTCTTCCATCACCCTTTTACAGTCTTATTGTATTCTCTTATAATATGTCCCTTTATCTCATTATAACTTTGCATATTGTTGAGCTCTGAAGTACGTTAAGTCATCCATCTTTGGCTATTTCTATCAAACACCTTGGCAGTTTTCTAACATATTCTCAAACTGTCAACGTCCACTTCTCTCACATATACTATGTCTTTTCCGGCTAGCTTTAATCTCCCTCCTCTTCTAATAGGCATTACCTCTAACTTTCCAAGTTTTTCTCAACATGTTTCCGCTGCTCTCTGAGTCCTTCTTGTCACACGCTTCGGTTCTGCAGCCTGTCCATCTCTCATTGCCAACAATGAATGTGGTCTAAGTCAGTCTGATCGCTTGTGTGCAATCCAACTCTCTACATGGAAATATCCAGTCACCCCTACAGCGCACCTCATTGACTGTCTCACGTGATTTCATATTATCCTGCACTAATTCCTCACAAACTTCTATGCTTACTTCCTGACTTCCCTATACTGTATTAATTATCTCTACTTTCTCCTTCTACCCGCCGTCATATTGGTCCTTTTGGAGAATCTCACAAATCACAGACAAGTGCTAATATTTTTCCCACCTCCCGTGTCATTCTCCATCAACATCCTTACCCTTTAACGCAAATAATCGGCAGCACGTCGTGCTCCTTCCCTGCTATGAAACCTCTCTGAACTTTTTTCTCAGGCCTATCGTTACCACTGGCTTTGTCCCAAAGCTTCAATGACCTCATTAACTTCATTTCTTTGTATAGGATAATACTACAACCGCTTAACATCTTTCTTAGTTTATACCCTCAAGCCACTGACATACCACTCCTCAATAGTGATCAGACTTCATTTATCTATCCAATTTTCTGATAAAACTGCTTTTGTTAGGAAATTCACACTCCCAATCGTCACGTCCAACACTTCCATGCTCACTGTTAATTCGCTGACGCCATCTGGCCCTTCCTGCTCTTTATTCGTCCCACTTGCAGTTATGGACGTCTTGCTTACATCATATACCATACTTTTCCATTTCCTCTGTCTTGTAGCATCCGACTATTTTTCTCGATGCTGTTTCATTTGTTCTTCATTCATCATTTCTCGAAATATCGCTGCCATCGGGGTTTTAAATTCATCCAATCAAAACATTCCGCGTCTTTTCATCCTCATATCACCATGAAACCTTCAACAGTTGTTCCATCCCTCTCTTCGCTGCCGAGCCAGTCTGTTCATCTCTTTTTCTCCCCCCTTTGTGTCAAAAGTTCTTGTACGGCTCATCGTATGCCTTTCACTCTGGCCTTGGCCAACTACTTTCTTCATTACACATACATCATGTATACGCTTTACATGCTGTTATGACTTTCCATTATCCCTCTATTCAATCCCGTTGGTCTTGTTTGGCCTTGTCTTCAATCTCCAATTACGGTCTTCCGATACACGTACACTCATTCCACACTGCTCTTTTATCCCCCTTCCTCTCTTCCAGAGATCCCAGATCCCTTCCTCGTGATCTCTTTTACCAACTTCCCCACTATATCTATACGAACTCCTTACGATTTATCTCTACAATGCCTTACACACCTCCTGCAGAACTTGGCCACATTCTCCTCCAGTTTTTCATCTTTGTTATTTCCTTAGTGTCCTCCGCTTTTTACATATCAAGTTCCTAGCGATCTTTACTTTCTTTATGGTCTAGAGTTTTCAATACAATGGTAAACTGGAACTAAAACCGTCGTTTGGGCACATATTCGCCATGTTAACAAATCTCGACAAGCTGTAAAGTACATTGACACGAGATTTATGATAATCAAAGTGTTCTCTTTTAAGGTAAGATCAAAATATGTGAACCAAAGTCAATTGTTATCATCCGCGTTGAGTTTTAAAACTTCCTCGTTTGTCTAAAAATCTCGTGGAAGACCTGTTTTTCCCCATATTTCTGACTTTCGCCGCCTTCATAAAATGAGAAGTGCGCCATGGTAAATATATTGAACAATGAGTACTTTGTAGTGGGAAAGTCTAAGGAATTCTAAAAAATTAAAAATCATTTATTGGTAAGTGAGAGGCCCGCGAATTGGCAAAAAAATCAAACACAAACGTACAGTTCTCTCTGCCCAGCTGCACGCAAGCCTTCATTATATGCCTCGAGTGTGAATGAGAACAATGACAGCATCCCGTCGCCTCTGCTATAGCACAGGACGGTGTGAAGAGCATGACGCATGACTGTGCGTACCTCGGTCGATTTCTCTGCACAAAAGAGGATCGTTTCTTTTGTTTAAGAACATTCAGATATGTTTTCACAACTTCAAGCTCACTTTTCAATGACTACGCTACTCGTTGTCATTTGTTGCTGCACTCTGTAGCAATTACCTCACAAACGCGGATCTCTCGCAAGTCCGCATCTTCTACAAAGATATATAGTCCACTTGTGTGTTCATCTACCACACTTTTACACTTAACTCCATACAGCTCTCCTTCAGAGAAAGAATTTGTCAGCTGCTTTCAATCTTTTTTTTTTGGCAAAGTACAACTACCATCTGCCTTTGCTTGTTCCCCAAAGATACACTAGTGTTTGGGGACCTGTTCACGAGATACCCTGAAAGTCCGCAACAAACCCAAAGTAAGTGTGCCAATATCTTAATATGGTATAAAGTAGGAAACGTGAAGTGTCCTAAAGTAATGAAAAAAGTTTTATGCTGAGCTTGTTGGCAGAAAGTTTGAATATTTATATTTTTTTCACCCAAAGTATTTTTCTTTCTATGTTTATATTTCGATGAGGGTGCGACTTTATCAGGTATCGTGGTGACAGGTACACATTTACAACAATATTATTATGGGGGCATGCAAAAGAGAAGGTACTGCAGCGTTTTCAAGGCTTTCACTTCTTACATCTCACCACTAGAGATAATCACGATAGCATGTAAGAACCATAACATTCAAATGGAGACACTGTTAAAGAGTGAACGTCAAGTATTTTTTTTCCTTTCATCAGGCAAATGGGCTGTGCAGAGTATCGAGGTCACCAGAATGCGATATGGAGCGAATCAACTTGGAGGGCAACCGCTGCGATAACCAATTAATATCACTCTCACGATAATCGTGTTTAGAAAGACTTCAGCAAGGGATCACATCAAAAACCATCATGCCCCAAAACGTGAGTGTCTATATAACTTCAACTTTTTGTATGCTACATTTTAATGTGCCAAATCAAGATAGTTATTAAATCTCATTCTTGAAATTTTGCGTCGCGGAACTGATACAACATGGATAATTATTTCAACTCTCAATCCCCCCACACCAGCACACAATCACATACACACACGTGAGTATTTAACAAGTGAATACAGGACTATAAACCCTGCACCTTTACCTTTACACACACTATGTGACTAGCTTATACACGCATGGGAATTTTCGAACCATGCCGTTTGGAGCTCTGGGTGCTAATAATGTTCAGCATCCGTGGCTCTTTTGAAAGGAACACCCTCAGAAGTGTGTTCTTTTCCATTTTATCCTGACTAACTTCTTTCTACAACACGCTGACCACTTCTTTGTGCTTAGTCCATATTTATTGTCATCAATAAACAGCCTGTCTTGAGACCCCAACGCCGAACTTAATTTTTTTTTGGGGGGGGGGAAGGGGGAGGGGAGGAGGGAGGGGGCAGTTACATATTTTACGGGTCATTAAAAACGCTGCTTTGCGACCACTGTTCCCAGGAGGCCTGTAACAAATGCGAAACATATTCTTAGTCTCATATACACGAATGTATAAATTCATTTTACAGGTGGAGATGGCTCGGAATTGAAATGGAAAGACAAAAGTTCCAGTAAAGGGGGAACCGGACTGATTGTAACAGATTGTCGTTTTTGAAAATAAAGTGAGTAGACAGATCTCCCCCTTTAGCAATAACCTTAAACGTATTAGTTATGTACTATATGTGTAGAGGGTTTAAATTTTCCCCCCGAACTGGATTTGGAAAACACGTGAGTACTCGGCAGTCGATGGGTATACACCCCCACCATCGCTAGCACCTGTGTTGCTTTGGTAAAAAACAAGAAAACAAAAACCGGGATCTAAGATCCGGGCAAATCACAGCCTTACGGCCTCAGTACACAGCCGCTTTCAACCGCTGCTACAACAGCCACTAAATCACCGTTAAACACCAAAGAAATGTGGACAGTTATGCTGTCACTAGCAAGAAGATAGGCACAGATGAATATCAGCATATGACATAAAATCTCAGTGGAGGAAGAAAATGTCAAGACACAGCATTCTATAGGCGAAAACGAGGAAAGGTTGCTCATCGAATCTTGCACCGACTTAAAAAAGCCACTCAAATGATTGAGCTTTTTTGTAATTAGCTTACATTATCATTAATTAATAGAATTCTATTTCTCAACAGCCCCACTACTGGGATTAAGAAGTCTGCGATGAATTTGTCTGGGATCTTGGTACTAGGGTAAATTAAGGAATATTTTTGGTAAGGAAAGCCGTTTTTTAGGCCTCCGCAACGAAAGGTGCCGGAGTACATGTTTTCGGGTTGGTCCGTCCCGTGCGTCCGTCTGTCCGTCCGTCCGTTAGCCGTCCGTCCGTTACCGGAGCTCGTTAAGAACGGATATATTGAGACACCCCAATCGGATGTTGATGTAAAACTAGGAACTAAAGTATGTACTTATGACCACCGAATGGAACGATGTAGATTTTGGGAGCTGAAAGGCGAAGGTCCAAGGTCAACTGGGCCTTAAGATATTGTCTGTATTTGGCTCGTTACCCGAGCGATAACTTGAGAGTGGCTGGTCGGATTGTCCATTGTAAGTTTGGGGTGAGAGGTAGTTATGTATGAGCAACCAATGAATGATTATGAGTTTTGGGGCTCGAAAGGGTCAAAGTCAAAGGTCACCGGGCCCTAATGATGTCTGATTTGGGCTCGTTACCGCAAGACATTGAGAAGCCCCTGATTCCGAATTTGTTGAGTAAGCTAGGACCAAGTATTACTGATGAGCCACCATGAACTGATTAATTTGGAGCCTCAAGAGTCAAAGGTCAGCGGCGCCTTAAATATGGCTGATTTGGGCTCGTTAACCGCCGGCGATAACCTTGAGAAAGGGCGGCTGTCGATATGTCCATGTATAACTTGGTGAAGTATGTATTGATAGGCACCAATAAACTAATTAGATTTTGGGGCTGAAAGGTCAAAGGTCAAAGGTCACCGGCCTTAAATATGTCTGATTTGGGCTCATTACCACAGAGAACTGAAGAGCGGTCTGTCCGGATTGTGAGTGTAACTATGGGTGAAGTATGTATTAGTGAGGCACCAAGAACTGATTAGATTTGGGGCCTGAAAAGGTCAAAGGGTCACCCCGGGCCGTAAAAATATGTCCTGATTTGGGCTCGTATACCGCGATATTACTTGAGAACGGCCAGTTGAATTTCATGTAAACGTGGTGAATAATGTATTATGGGGACACCAAATAAAACGATTAGATTTGGAGTTTCAAAGGTCAAAAGGTCGAAGGTCACGGACCTTAAATATTGTCGATTGGCTCCGTTAACAGCGAAATAACGTTGAGAGCGCTGGTCGGATTGGATGAAACTTGGGTGAAGTATTTATTATAAGGACCACCAAATAAAGACGAATTAGATTTTTGGAGCTGAAAAGGTCAAAGGTCAGATAGGTACCGCGAGCCTAAGAATAGGTCAATTTGGGCTTGTTACCCATGATAACTCTGAGAGGCACCTGTCAGATGTTATGTTATTTGGAGTGAAGTATGGTATAGGAGGCACCAATAAACTGATTAGTGTTTGAGGCTCAAAGGTCAAAGGTCACTGGCCTAATAAATATGGTCTGATTTGGCTCATACTGTGATAACTTTGAGTATGAACTTTTCTCGTTTTGATGTAACCTTGGGAAGAAAGTACTTATATAAGTCAGCCAATTTACTGATGTCGAAGTTTGGAGTTGAAAGGTCAGTAGGTCAAAGGTCACGGCGGCCTTAATATGTCTGATTTGGGCTTGTTTACCGCATCAACTTGAGAGCGCTTAAATTGGATTGTTACTGGTATCTGTCAAGAGTACATTGGGATTGTCATTATGCTTATTCATCTGATTGGTCTTGCTACCATGGTAACGGTGAAGTTGTTTCAAAGTACATCAAGTTGGATGGATTGCAGCTGCGGCAGGCATCCCGATCGGACTGGCGCGGCAGTCGACCTGCTCTAGTTTAAACTGTTTTTCGAAGGCAGGGTTTTTTTCTATAGGTTCAGTATGCAGTAATAATACATTGTTTAAATTCACTGTTTCGTTGATAAATAAACAGAAAGGTGGAGAGAATTATACGAATTGTAGAATTGTTAATCTGTTGCTTTGAAACACTGTTTGGTGTTTTTGTTGTGGATTTTGATCTCATGTGCTCTATGTATCTGTTCACGCCTGTGCTGGAGTCAGGCTTTCAGCTGAAAGCAGGCGTTTATATCCGGTGATGGAAAATGAAAGCAAACAACAACAAACAAACAACAACAAGCACAAACTGCGATTAGGTCGTGTGTTAGTGCACTCATGTATAAAAATACAGTGGTGATACACGTCTGCACCAGTCCGTTATCACATCCAATTAATTTGTATTCTTCCATGCATCGCGTGAAAACGAAAGATCTTGTGTACAAAGTCGAACTAGTAAAGTTACATTGGATGTTGTGTATTCTCAGTTCAAGAGCCATTAGTTTAGACAGGACGAGCGAGTTAACATTTTGAACGTTCTTATTAAAAAATGGTGAAAATTTTGATCTCTGAGCTACATAGAAAGTGCTTAAAATAAATAAATAAATCAAATCAATCAATTCAAGTCAAGTCAATTTGCATCATCAATCCAAGTCAAATGCATCAAATGCTAATAATGACAATCAATGTCAAATCAATAGAATATAACAAGATAACTCAAAGTTTGGTAGTTATATCCTTTAATGAAATATCCCCTGTGCTCCGTCGAGTCCGAGTAAAGACTAGACTGCGTTACATAGTAGCGTATACGGTGACGGAATACGTAGGACGTAGGGGCTAGGTCGGAGGATAGTAATTTGATAGCGCGGGTAGATTTTCACGGCGTTTACGAGCACGAAATAATCTTTTTGAATCTTCTTGAAGAACGTTTCCTCAGTCTTTTATTATTAGATCCTTATCAAAGACAGCTTACAGTATGGAGATAGAGCGGAAGCGCGAGTGAGTGGTTCAGAGTTTTTAAAAACTGTGTTCATTGGTTAACGGTCACGTGTATTAACTAGAAGTCCTAGTTCACACTGTCGAAACTTGTGGCAATAACTGTGACAATATATGGGGGATGCCCTCGAGAACAAAATTAGTTTGAAGCATACAAATATAATATAGAGTTGCTGGGTATGGTAGTGTTTATTTTGCAGAGTACTGGTCTTGAATTAAGTTTGAGGAAAAAATATAATGTAGTATTCAATAATCCGAGCGACGCTGGTAGACATTTTCATCTAGAAAGCTAGCAACAACCAAGTTTACCGTCACAGTATTTTTTTGAATAGCAAATTGTTCAATAATGCATAAGAGAACGAAATTTTCAGCCAGCAAAACTTAAAACAGTATAACTTGATTCTGGTATTATTGTTTGATAATTGAAGGACTACGTCCAGTCTATGTTATTTCCCTTTTAAAACTTTATGTTTAATCCCTAAAAGGATGGGGGGGGGCATATGGCGTCCTTGACGTTTCGAACAGCAAATTATTTCGAACGCACGATAAATACGCACAATCCTATGACTTTTCTCTGAAGTCTCGCGTAACGTTTGAGGTCAATTCGAGACAAACGGGTAACAGCATCGCGACGCCCAATGACTTATTTGTGTGAGACAATATCATGGCCAAAAATGGCTGAATAATTGCTACATTTATGTGATTGTGTTCAAAGTAATGGAATTGTCTGATATCTTGAAATTCTTGAAAAGGTCATTATTTTCTATTATAATTGACCTTCATCACAATTAAATTTGGTAATTTTTGTTTTAAATGGTCGGCAATAAATTTCATGGAAAAAAAAACAATGAAAAACACTGTACAAAACAAGAAAATACATAAAAATTCGAAAAACAAAGAAATTACGTCAAGGAAAAAAAGAACTTTGCGATTTAAAATGATGAAAACTAACTAATGAAGGTCGCAAAAGATAACTGTCTGCAAAAAATTACAATAATTTCAGTGAAATTGAGTGTTGTTTATATGGCAAATCTTTTTCATGCATAATATTAATTAAAGATCTGTTTTTATTTCTCAAAAATTACTATAGCAGACTTTGCGTTTATGTTGAAAGGAACTATACCAAATTTCAGCGCGGTCGCGCCCTCCACGGCCGGCGAATCAGAAGGGCCCATAATCCCCGTGGCCGCGAACGAGGTTCGTGCCGCAAGAACGACCGTTCAACGAAATGAGCCCAGTCCTTTTAGGGTTAAGCGTCTATTCGCATCGAGATTATGATATAAATGCAACAATCAGAAAGTACAGGATGACAGGATGATAATGATTAGTTGATTTTTTCCGCTCACTATACGATGGGGATGGGTATCATACCGGATCCATCGTGTTGTGAGGTGTAACGTCGCCATCTGGAATCAAAGATAGACAGGGCATAATCGAGATAGTTGGAAGGTTTTAGTCCGTCGGATAGATGCACCCAGACAAAGAAATGGGTAGTATCTTCTTTATGAAACTAACATACCGCGTACGAAAATCATGCAGAGTCCATCGAGAAACATATGGAATTCGTGCAGATCTTGAGCAGTGCCTCAAACTCCAGATGATAATTGGCCACCAGGCATTTGAAGAATCGGAAAAGCCCCGGGGAAAAGCCATCCCGCTCCAGAAACAGGATGGCTGTATTATTCTAAGTTTACATTCTTCAAACTCGTGATATGCATCATGGACAACCACACTACTTTGATCTGAATATTTTACTCTCATCTTTGTCCTGGAACTTTTCGGCATTTAGAATTCTTTCAAGACATAGATCTTGAATGTGTAAATAAAAAAAAGAACCTAAAACAGAATAAAGTAACAACAAATAACTAAGATTTGAATTCCGTCCACTGAGACAATTAAGGGGTGGGTATCCGCACGTCATCTTAGTTAACATGTAACCCAGTCACGCGAGATACGGGACTAATTTGATTTTCATTAATGACGTCTTAGACTGATGTTATGAAATAATTAAGATAAACAAAATTGATGCAATGTATCCCAACACGCAAGTCTGAGAATGAGGATTTTTTTTTACAGATTTGACACGACTGTGTCAGTCAGAGGGCCTCCTCGACCCCGTACGCGCCGTTATA
>JZLH01S0523228.1:0-16494 GCA_001188425.1 Eucidaris tribuloides
ATTACACTACATCACTCTACAGTGGATATTTGTTCTTATTAGGAGCTTTTGAATGTTGTTGAGCTCAACAGTAAAGAGGTAATTCTCAAAGCATTTGAATACAGATGGCAATGGCACCGTTGGTCCCCAGCATGGCATGGTGGTAATGCTATTGTTTGGTAAGCAGTACGTTACAGGTTCAAGACCCGTTGGGTCATCTTTTTTTCTGAGTTAACTCTTAACATGCCGAAATCGCAAATATACACCACATAATGCACACAATGTCCATAGAGCTGTAATTTCCTTGGCATGTTAAAAGTTAAAACCAGCAAGATCATTAATCAATATTATTATGGACCTACTACATGTATATCCATGATTTTACAGAGAAAACAATTAACTACTCTATACGCTGAATATTTCGCAGTGATTTTATTTTTGCGAATTTCACGACTTAACGCACACGAAAATTTTCACTTCCTTAGATTTCTGTAGAAAGTGAATGCAATTACGATGAAATCGCGAAATAAACTCTCGAGAATTTACAGTCTTGAAGCAAAATTGTGAAAATATATGGCGTATACAGTAAAAATCTGCAAAAAACAAAGACATGTAAGAGAACTCAAATTGTTAACCCTATTTTAACTGGGCTATTTCAGACCTGGTTTTTACTGGGGGGGGGTCAATTTGACCCCCCCCCCCTGAGATCTCGGCCACCGATCTCGTGATTGCACGCACAAAATTTGCATGCGCATAGAAGCCGGATGTAAACTACACACTGTAATAGTGAAATTTGCCAAAAAAATATTTTTTCTAATTTTTTAAGTAATTAATTATGCAAATAAGTGTATGAAATTTTTGTTTTCGCCTATAAACTCACTATTACAGGCTAGTAGAATGCTAATTTTTGGTGAAAATATTCATTTGACATTTCTAACAAATTACCTACAAAAACATTTGCCAAATTGGAATTAATTTCTTATTATTTCATTTGTTTTGTGAATTTCTTATGTATTCCTTGTTTTTTACGAGCCTTTGTTTTCTACTGTTTTTTTGATTAGAAATTTGTTGGGATACTTTGCAATTGGTAACAGCATAAATTAATTCATTTTCAAAAAACGTAGTAAAAGCAAAAATAATCATACATTATGATTTCTGGTGAAAACACAATTTCCATTGATTTGCACCACGAAATTCAGTTTTTGAGCAATTTTTGGTTGACATCATGTAATAAAAAATCCGCGAGCTCGTAACGGTATGTTCCAATTTTCGGCGAAAATGGTCTCCAAAGATGCAAGACTTGAAAGTAAAAAAAGTCCGCAGTGCGACGCGGTGAAAAAATTTGCACGGCGCATGGTCGGCGAAATTCGTACGGGGGGGGTCAAATGACAGCCCCCCCCCCCCCAGTTAATATAGGGGTAAACCCGACGCTGAAATTAATTTGATTGTTTGATCTTCTTGCCGTCATTTTGTTATTCCAGTACCATCTTATGGAGAACTCCTGCCAATTCAAAGCAACAGTGATGTTTACGGCATCTCCCGGTTCATTGTGACCCGTCTCCTTGGCAACCCGGACATTGCAGCTGTTTACGCCCATCCGACCGTGCCAAATCTGTTTGGACCAGGTGAGATTCACAGAGCCCTGCCTTGCACCTCTCTCCCCCCCCCCCATGTTTCAGGAGGCTATGACTTGCATTGCGCCAAATCCAGTCAGTAGAGTGCTCAAGGCGCATGTGTTAGAAAAAGTAACAGTGATAGTAGGGAGCAGACATATCAACAACGAGTGAAAAATTAATAGAAAGCATTGAACAAGTGATTTTTTAGACTGGTTTCAAATGAATCTGGAGAGTTGCAACTTCAGGTAAATATTGGTAGATTATTTCATACAGTAGGACCAGCGTGGGCAAAAGTTCGTTCCCCCAAAGTTTCTGCAGATTTTGGAACAACAAGGGAACCAGAGTTGGAAGAACGTAAAGGTCTGACGGGAGTGTATTTACAGATGTAAGTGAAGCTTCATAATTATAAATTCACATAAACTTGAAAGCTTCGTTTGTTTAGCATAAGGTCATTGTCCCAAATCAAAGCCCCAGCTTCATGACTGTGTAGATATACTGTACAGTGCACTCCCGTTATTATAATGAAATTCCTGTTACAACGAAGTAGAAATTTAGGTTCCAAAATTATTATCTATACATTTTTATATAATTTTTACTATTTAGTTTTAACAAAATTTCGATACAACAAAAGAAAACTGCCGGTCCCGAGGACTCTGTTATAACGAGAGTCGCCTATACTTTTGTCAACAACCTTTATTCACACTTTATTTTACTTTGCATGTTTTCAAATTTACAGCTGTTATACTGTTTCCTCTGAGTCAATACATGAAGTTTACATTGCATTCAAAATGTCATACCATGAGACACAGTGTGTAAATACACATCATGTTATGAGATAGATTTTTCTTATCCTAGGTTACCCTGCTGCACTGGCTCAGTACACCTTAAAGAAGTTCCTGATGTTGGTGTTCTTCTTGGACCGAGCCAAACTGACCCGTCTCATAGACCATGATCCTTGCCTGTTCTGTAAGGATGCTCATATCAAGGTGAGATTTATTACCCCCTAGAAGGGGTCAATTTGAAATATTGTGTTTTTGATTTTTCACTCCAAAGTTTCCAAACTGTGTTTGCTAAGATTTGATCCAGCTACAGAGAAAGGTACATAAGAATATAGTCTTCAAACTTTGGGATTCATACGTTATAATGTATTTGAAATATAAAGGATAAGTATTTTGAAATTCGGCCATTGTTCAAGTTTTATTTTGTAATGGTAGTCTAGGTTTCAGACACAGGATGTAGCTTTCACCCACTGATTTAGAATTTGGTAGCAAAGATTTTGCTTGCCCATTGTCCAACTGCACTGGTGTAAGTTTTTGACCTTGCAAGGTTTAATCAGCTGGTATTCTGTTTTCACTAGATGATATGCAAATCAGGTTTGACAATCAGACTAGTTTAACAGCTGTGTAAAATTCAAATTTTATGGCAGTATATTTTATTTGAATTTCATCAGTCCATATTTTCAAGAAACCTGACTTTGTAGCCTCAAGGTTTTGTGAGAGGTGGGTTAGGGAATCTTCACGTTATGAATAATTTTAGCTAATTTGCTCAATAAGCTCTTTCTAGTTGTGCAAATCATAAACTATCTTCAAAGCCAGAGTACAGATGTAGTTTTGATCAATGTCAAATTTTTAATCATTTAATCAATTCATGTATGAAAATTGTGTGATTACAAATATACATTGCAAACTCACAAAATAATTGATGCTCAATATATGCTTTTGAAGTTATTTTCTACAAATAGCAAATTTTGTTATATTCTATATTAAAAATGAAGTCATCATTACAATTTTGAGGAAATAAGGGTTTAGAGTTAATGTCCTCATCGTGAACCATTGGCTCCATTTTGTTTGATTTGCTCTCATTTCAGTCCAGCCGTGATATCCTCTTGGAGTTCTCTCGCAAGTACCTTCGTGGTGAGGGCGATATAACCCGTCACCTTAGCTTCCTGGGATTCTCCGTCACTCATGTCCAGAGACCTCTTGACGAGTTTGATTTTGCCGTCACCAAACTGGCAGTTGATCTCCGATGTGGGGTCAGGTTATCGTAAGTAAAACTTGACCTATGATGTGCTGTGCACACTTATTTGTTACATTTTAATGTCATATGACGTAGTGTTTCAGATCATGTGACATGTCACATGATGCTGTTATCTTAGGCTGCTTCGTTCGCAATGTGTTTCCCCTCCTGGCCACTCCTTTTCTCCCCCTTCCACTTTCATCTCCTTCTTTCCCCTCCTTCCACTACTTCCTTCCCCTTCCCTCCTTTTTCTCCCCTCCCCTCCACTTCATTTCCTTTCACTCCCCTTACCTCCTCTTTTCTCCCCCCTCCCCTCCCCTTTCCTTCCTTCCCCTTTCTTCTTTCCCCTTCCCTTCCCTTTCCCTCCTCTTCCCTTCCACTTCCCTTCCCTCCCTCTCCTTCCCCTCCTCTCCACTTCACCTCCTTTCCATTCCTTCCACTTTCACTTCCACTCCCCTTCCTTTCCGGTACCCCTTGCCTTGAAAAGGACTAATTATAGCTCAACCAACCACCTCTACAAAAGTGTAGAGACTGCTAGGCACTTGTCCAACTTCATTGTTGTGAGTTTCTGACTTAGTAAGCTTTGTTCAGCAGGTATTCAGTCTTCACTAGATGTAAGATTCATGTCTGGTAATAAAACTAGTTTAACAGTGTAAATTAAATATAATATTGAGGGTTAGAGGGTAAGATTTGATACATGATATTCAGTTTATGAATGATTTGAGACTAAGCCTATTTGCCGGAGCTAATTTTTTGGGTGTGCAAAGCAAGAACACATTCTTAAAATCCTCCCTTCCATATTTTCTTGCTTCTTCCCATCTTCTCCAGGCGTGTGGTGGAGCTTCTGACCCAGAACTGGACCCTGTCGGCGGAGCTCCGAGTGCCCGCCATCAGCCGGCTCCAGAAAATCCACAATGTGGAGGTGGCCTTCAAGGCCCTGAAGGACAGGGGGGTGGATGTGACCGGTGAGTGTCTGTACCACATCTTGTCTGTAATTCTTTACCCTAACAGCATACCCCACCCCATAGGCGTATCCAGGATTTTTCAATGGGGGGGGGGGGGCGTTGTTGTATAGTCTAAAATGGAGTGACAAGAAGTAAATAGTCATCAGATCTTACAGGGAAAGTGTTCCATGGTCAAAATTAAAGCAAGAAGTTATTTTTGATTTCCAGACACAAAGGAAGTGTTGCCCAGGAAAAAGGGGCGTATTTTAACACCGAAACCAGCCCCGCCCCCCATATGCCTGTGAAGCCCTCAGCGCATCCCCCATCCACTTTTAGGAGCTTGGCTTGCACAAACATCCCCCACTTTTCAAGGAAAAAATAATTCATTAAATGAAATAGTTAATTTCAAATTTCCTCAAGAGTGATATATATGTTACCATATAATATTTAGATCTGATTTTTCTTTTTATCAATTTACATATTGTAAACATTTCAGGCATCCAAGTTCTTTTTTTTTTTTGAATGAGTACTGCATCCATACTAGTACAAAATTATACTGCAAAGTTTCCTGTGATCATTGAGGTGTCTGTGTTGAATGCCTTTCAGGAGGTGGACTCAGTGAGAGAGCCATTGTGGAGGGTCATCGGGAGAAGACTTTGGAGCTATTATGGCGAATCATCTTCCATTATCAGGTAAGAAAACAATATTTCTAACAGATAAATGCCTGATATGTAGCTCACTCAAATTTCTGATAGATCTTGAAAGATAATATGTCAGCATATGACCGTCTGATTATGACAAAGCCCAAGGGGGCCACAGGCACAGCAATATTTCTAACAGTTTCCAAGCCGTTACACCATTGAACGATAATATCCTCCTAGTGGAATCCACAACTTTGCACACCAAACTGTCCACTAGTCTACATTGCCAGTGACCATATATCCTTATTTTTCGATGTTTCCACAGAAAACAAAGGTCCGTTTTCTGTGCTATTGCCAATTTTTTTCTCTGACCCATTCATTGGTTCTTCTGTCAGTCCATTTGACATTCAGTACTCTGTTCCATAGCCATAGTTCGTAAAAACGCTCATGGCATTCTCCTTACTTGTTTGTCGAGTCCAACTTTCACAGCCATATGTTGTCAAGTTCACAACTAGTGCACATGTGATCTGTATACAATATAGTCACAATCAATTTTCACACTGTTGTTCATACTGTACTGGAATAAATATTGTATATTAAAGCTAGTGCCCAAAGTTTTCCGCTTTGCAGATTTTCCGCTAAAATCGCGGAAACGGGGGTAGAAAGCGGAAAACGCAGTTTAAAAAAAAATGTAAAAATAATGAACAAAAATCATAAATATTGAATTTGGCAAGAAATTTTTAGTAATTTTAATATAAGTAAACTCTTATTGGTTTCAAATGCGTCGTGATTTATCATTATTACCCATACAAAATCCAGTCTAGGAATTGTTCAGGCTCAGCGCGCGAAACAGTAGGCAATCATTTTTCACTGTTTCCATGCATTTGAAATAAGAAAAAAGTCTTTTCTGAGTTTTCAATGAATTTCAAAATGGTGAAATTTAGAAAGCAGAAGAAAGCAAAATTTGAGGTTTGTAAAGCAGAAGAAAGCAGAATTTCACATTTAGAAAGCAGAAAACTTTGGGCACTAATTAAAGCCATTGGCTATCATTTACCACAGTTGGAAAAAATGTGAGGTGCATAATCCTCCATGCTCCAAGTGTCTTTGACAAGGTCTAGAAATGAAGCCCTGAAAATTTTTTATTTCAAAATGTTTATTTAGTGCATTAAAAAAGTGGAAATCATAAGTTGACAGGATTCAGCTGCCCATTTCGTTCCATAGACTTACCGTGTGTGGATCTAGACTATTTTTTACTTCGCCCGAGTACTAATTGTTTATTCATTCATATCTTGCCATTGGCAGCATAAATTTCCAAACTTTTGTATTCTAGGGTGTTTACTTGTCCATTCAAACACTACTATGTAGCTCAGATAGCAAAGTTTTATATGTTTTTAATTTGAAGCTCTGCAATGTTAGCCTATGTCTTTAATACTGGCCTCGGTGTATGAGCATGGAGATATGTTTGATTGTACATTTCGTGTGACTTTCTCAAAATCAGGTTAGCGTGATGCTGAGCGAGGAACAACTCCGGGACGAGATTGGCTTCCTGACCAAGAATCGCAAACTGAAGCAGGAGATCGATGCCCTGAAGACGGGCACACAGGGTTCCACCCACCCCAGCATGGATGGCCCCCATCTCTACTTCAAGAGCCCCCAACTAATGCTGCTCATGGACTGGTGTAAGGCTGTGTGCTCCTTTTATGATGTACAGGTAAGATAACCATCATAATGATTGTAGTAGTGTAAGGAATGTTTGTATCCCTTTACAGGTATAGGCTAAAAACTGGACAGCTATACCAGGATGACCAGATTCAGTTCAAATAAATTGAAATATTACTATGAAATTGAATGCACTATTTATTCTAAATGGTATAAATTTATCTTATATTTGGATAAATAGAGGCATGTACAAATAATTTTGTCATAAATTCTTATGCAACTTGTAGGTATATGTGTATGGAATTATGATTTGAATTCATTACATCACATCTTAAATTATTTTTGTACTACTTGTTATACTCCTGCCAGGTTTGAAAGGGGTATTTAGGAATCAGTGTACGGTTGGGTGGGCGGGTCAGTCCATTGCAAATCTGGCATATCAAACTACTTCCTCAGTTTTCGACCAATCCTCATGAAATTTGGCACACACATAGGTCTTGGAGTGAAGGTGTGCAAGACTCAGATTTTGAATGTGCTAGAAACAGCGTTGCCATGATAATGGCATATTGTGTCAGGGACGTAAAGGGGTGGGGGTATTAATCGCCTTCAGTGATATGTGTAGTTTTTCCCACGTTGAGAAATAATGAATAAACCTTACTTCGATTTAAAACATTCCAGATTGAGAACTTCACTGTGTCGTTCTGTGATGGGCGTGCCCTGTGCCTCCTCGTGCACCACTACCACCCCTCCCTCCTGCCGTACGATGCCATCAGCCATGATACCACCCTCACCCAGTTCCAGAAGGAGGAGAGGGAGGATGATGCTAGGAACTCTCTGGATGACAGCTTTGATGGGACCTGGTCTCACACATTCTCTCCAAGTAAGTTAGGCGTGGTGTCTAGTTAAGCGTATCAGCATATCAGCGTTAAGCATAACTCCCCCAGGACAACTCCTGAAATCTTCCATAGGACAGCTCCCCAGGAGTATCACAACCCCCAAGAACAACTCCCATGGGAAATCTTAAGATTTTTAAACTGGAGGCATTGTTCAATTCCTCTGGGGGAGTTGTCCTCTGAAGGAGTTGTCCTCCTGAGGAGTCCTCAGGGGAAGTTGTCCTTGGGGGGTTTTAGAGGGAGGATGCCAGGAGGTACCTGGATGACAGTTCTAACAGACCGGGGTCTCGCACATTCTCCCCAATAATGTTACCTGGCATCTTGTCAAGTGTCTCTTTTTATTAAAGTATACCTCCAAGGCTATTGTTCAGCCTAAAATGTTTTAAATCATTCAAAAAGACATTAATTTCTTTTCACATTTGCTTTATTTATCCAAATTAAGTGATATATTTAATAAATTCCTAATTTTTGTTTTTATAATTTTCTTTCACTGTTCTACAGAAACTTTGTACCAAATTTGACATTTACTTAGGATGAACATATATTTTTTTATAGAGTGGTTTTCATTTTGGTCATTTATATGCCTTAATTTATGCTAATAAAGGGGGCTCATTTGTAGTGATACAGAGTGTCTCTTTGGATGAATCTTTGTTTTTCGTCTCAAGGAA
Organism: Eucidaris tribuloides; assembly: GCA_001188425.1. Taxonomy (NCBI): domain Eukaryota; kingdom Metazoa; phylum Echinodermata; class Echinoidea; order Cidaroida; family Cidaridae; genus Eucidaris; species Eucidaris tribuloides. The sequence goes on from JZLH01S0523228.1 coordinate 8,417, forward strand.
CATTTGTGCCAGGGGTGGGACATTTGTATGTAAAAATGAAGTGTTTACCCCCCTTAGCATTCCTACTATATTTTACTCTCCATCTCATCTTCAGGTATGGGCAAACAGACTGATCACGACCAGCTCCTGGCCAACGAACGCCGCAACTTCAAACTCCTCTACGAGAAGGTCAACGAGCTGGGCAGCGTGCCCATGATGGTCAAGTCGGCCGACATGTCCAACACCATTCCGGACGAGAAGGTGGTCATCACGTATGTCTCCTACCTGTGCGCCCGGCTGCTTGATCTCAGGCTCGAGGCTAGAGCAGCCAGAATCATCCAGCTGGCCTGGAGGGCTCACCACCTAAAAAAGAACAGAAGATGAGAGTGGTAAGTAGTTTGTTTATTTGTCTGTATGTTTGTATGTTTGTGTGTTTGTTTGCTTGACCGCTGGATTGAGGCGAAGGCAGCCAGGATTATCCAGCTGGCCTGGAGGGCTCACCACCTAAAAAAAGAACAAAAGATGAGGGTTGTAAGTAGTTTGTTTGTTTGCTTGTATGTTTGTATTTGTATGTTTGTGTGTTTGTTTGTTTGACCTCTGCCTCGAGGCCAGGGCAACTTAAATTGTCCAGTTGGCCTGGAGGGCTCACCACTTGAAGAAAGAACAAAAGATGAGGGTTCGGAGTAGGTGTTTTTTTTTGTACGTCCATTTATATGTATGTATTTTTTTATATGCGTGGAGGCCAGGGCAGCCAGGATAATATAAACATCTCTATTAAGTTATTATGTCACTCTAAGCCGATTTTGGATAGATTGGTTGTTGTTTTATGTTTTGCAGGACAATATCACACTTAAGAAAGATTGGTAAAAAACTTGTTTGACTGACCAATTGATGTATAGATACCCGGGCTCTAAAACTGATTACTTTGATGATGCAAAATGAGATGTGTTTTTCAAATGCCGGAAATAAATTAATTAACAGGTAGATAAATAGATAAACAAATAAATGAATAAAATAAGTACATGTTGTTTCTGTGACAACTCTGCTCCGCCTATACCAGATCACCAACTTCTCCGTCTTTTCCATCACACAGGTGCGAGAGGCAGCAGCATCTAAGATCCAAACGGCTGTCAGAGCATTTCTCCTCAGGCGGCGTCACCAGCACATCAGCAGTGCGGTACTCACAATACAAACTGCCATCCGTGGCTACCAGGCCAGACAAAGGGTGAAGAGACTGCGGCAGGAACGTGAAATCCAGAGGCAGTATAGTGCAGCTACTGCAATTCAGGTACTGTAACGTTTCGGTTATGATGTCGTTTTGGTTAATCCAACAAAAATGTTGTCATCAATCTATCAAAATGTGTGCCATCATTGCCTGAAAATAATGAGATACATGTATCTTGTTACGAGGTCTATGGGAAATGTGTGTTAAAGCAAAATTAAACCATCTTCAGTGGGTTAAGTATTAACCCATTAACCCGTTGAATACTAGTCATGAAATATCTTGTTACAATGTCTATGGGAAATGTGTGTTAAAGCAAAATCAATGAGTAAATATTAAAAGGATGACAAAATGCCTTTCGTGTTTAATCTTCTAACTTAGAACTTCTTTCTTTCTTTATCAGCATGGCCTCCGTATGGACTACTTTCAATAGGTTTACAGTCACAGAATTAATTGTTTCACCCCTACATATCATTTCAACAAATCTTCATTGTATTTCTGCCCCAGGCTGTCGTTAAAGGCTTCCTCACAAGACGCTCCCTCACCCATCAGCGGACGGCCGCCGTAGCTCTGCAGGCCGCCGTTCGAGGGTACCTGACCCGTCGCAGACTGGCTAGGATGCAGCAGGCAGCCACAGTCATTCAGACCTGGTATCGTTCTCAGAGGAAGGCCCGGTGCACCCGTCAAGAATTCCTTCAGTTGAGAGAGGCAGCCGTAAAGCTGCAAGCTGGACTAAGGGGAATGTTGGTAAGTATCATTTACACAGGGCTTCACACTAATTTTTTTATTCACTTGCTCTTTTGGTTAGTAAAACTATCACTTTCAGATTTTTACTTGCTCAAAAAAAAAAAATTCACTAGTTTGAAAAAAATAAAAAACATTAAAATAATTCTCACTAACCACTGTTGCTTTTATATGGCAATGGAAGTTTGTTAAGTTCTGGGTATTGTAACACATTTTGAACTGATTAGAATTGCGTTGAAATCTTTGTATGGTCAATGATCAGAAGTGAGCAGACTCTCCATAAATCAATGTCACACATGATTTATTTGAATACTGTGGTAATTGATGTATTTAACTGTGTAGACACGTACATTATCACCCTTGCAGCCATTCCAAACTTGTGTCACGCGAGTCACACATGCTGTGTCTTACGAGTCACATGTCAGGGTATAGATGATTGATTTACTAGATCAAGTAATGGATTCGGCTCCAATATTTTCTCGGTTTTGATCTATACCCTTGTTTGCGACTTGTGTGACATGAAACATGCGTGACTCGCGTGACATTTACGTGGAATGGCTGCTTGAGGCATCATGTCATTTTTATTTTGCTTGGCAAACTCGGCCAGTTATAGAAATAAAAATATAATGTTAAATTATTCCTTTGTCTTTATACTAATATTATTTGGATGTTGTGTGCATATATCATAAGAACATTATATCATTTTGTTCTTTCCCTCAAAGGTTCGTCTATGGGTCAAGAAAACTCGAGCAGCCCGCAGGATTCAGGCAACGTGGAGAGGTCATCAGCAGCGTCAGCTCTACCTGAAACAACGGTCAGCAGCTGTGGTCCTTCAGATGTACTTCAGGAAACACCAGGCCTGTACTGCATTCCAACAACTCAAGCAGGCAGCACTTACAACACAGACACTGTACAGAGCGAAAATCAAATGTCGCAATCAGAGGCAACAGTATCTGGCTTTGCGCAGTGCCAGCCTAGTCTTGCAGAAGCATTACCGTGGACAACTTGCCCGCAAGCAGATCCTGCAAATACGAAGTGCCATCAAGATCCAAGCTGCTTTCAAGTGTTACAAAGGACGAAAGGTCTACCAACAATTGAGACAAGATGTGATTCAAGTCCAAGCCTACGTGAGGAGGTACCAGACTCAAAAGCGCTATGTGAAACTACGTGAGGCTACGCTCATCCTACAGACACGCTACCGAGCCCTCCAAGAAGGCAGGAAGGTATACCAGGATTTCAACATTACCAGGGGAGCAGCGATCACCATTCAGGCCGTTTACAGGGGCCACACACTTAGGAGATCGTACCTTCGTCAGAAGTCTGCAGCGGTGAAAATTCAGGCTTGGATCAGAGGGCACCTTGCCAGACAAAATTGGCATAGGGTGCGCAAGGCAACGTGTATCCTGCAGGCCCGCTATCGTGCTATACGGCTCTGTCGGCAAGCGATAGAGCAGTATGCCTACACCCGTGGGGCGATCATCACTCTACAAGCAGCCTTCAGAGGTTCCATGCAGAGGAAGTTGTACCTTAGACAGAGGGCAGCTGTGATTACCATACAAGCAGGTGCCAGATGTTATATTCAACGACAGAAGTATCTCAAGATGAGAGTAGCTGCAGTTGTGATACAGCGAAGATATCATGCCATGCGCCTCAGTCGTCAAGCCATAGAGCAGTATGCCTACACCCGTGGGGCGATCATCACTCTACAAGCAGCCTTCAGAAGCTACACCCAGAGGAAGTTATACCTTAGACAGAGGGCAGCCGCGACTACCATACAAGCTGGTGCCAGATGTTATATTCAACAACGGAATTATCTCAAGATGAGAGTAGCTGCAGTGCTGATACAGCAACACTATCATGCCATACGCCTCAGTCGACAAGCCATGCAGCAGTATGCTTACATCCGTGGGGCGATCATCACTCTGCAAGCAGCCTTCAGAGGTTACTCACAGAGGAAGTTGTATCTGAAACAGAAGGCAGCCGTGACTACCATACAAGCTGGTGTCAGACGTTTTACTCAACAACGGAGGTATCTCGAGATGAGAGCAGCTGCAGTTGTGATACAGCAACGCTATCGTGCATTGACTCTCGGTCGGCAGGTTTGCGAGGAGTATCATTTAATCAGAGGGGCAGTCATCACCATGCAAGCTGCATATCGGTGCCGTGTACAAAGAGTCGCCTACCTGAAGCAGAGGTCTGCTGCAGTTGTTCTCCAAGCTGCTCTGCGACGTACTATCGCTCGTAAGCAGTATCTCAACATTTGTGAAGCTGTTCGGGTTTTGCAGACAAGACTCCGTGCGTGCCTGGTGGGCCGCAGGGTCCGAAGTAACTTCCTGGCTCAACGCTGTGCTGCTGTCATGCTTCAATCACAGTATCGAGGATACATCCAAAGGAAAAACTTCGCTCTTCAAAAATCTGCAGCCATCAAAATTCAGGCTAGCTTCCGTAGGTATAGCAAACACAGAGATTATTGTCGATTGCTGGCTGCAGTTAATGTCCTACAGACCAGATTTCGGGCGTGGAAGAAGGGGCAAGCATGCTTAGAGCAATACTACCTAACCAGGGGAGCCGTCATAACTGTACAGGCTCTGTACCGTGGATATGCTACAAGGAAAATGCTGGCAGAGCAAAGACGTGCTGCAACCAAAATTCAGGCCAATTTTAGGTGTTACAGCTACCGCTCAAAATATCTCCGGCTCCGTCAGGCAGCCTGTGTCTTACAAACACGTCTCAGGGCTCAACTGCTCGCAGTACAAGTCCAACAGGAATATGAAAGGAAACGAAAAGCAGTTATTACCTTGCAAGCTGCATTCCGTGGATATGTGCAAAGGAAGAGGATTTCACAGCAAAATCATGCAGCTACTAAAATCCAGGCAACATACAAAAGATACCTGGCTCAAAAAAGATATGTCCAATTACAGAGAGCCACCATTGTGTTACAGACCAGATTCAGAGCACAGAGGATAGCCAAGAGAGCACAAATGGAATACAATGTGCATAGGGGAGCCATTATCACATTACAAGCTGCTTTCCGTGGATATGTGCAAAGGAAGATGATCACTCAACAACATCATGCAGCCACTAAAATCCAGGCAACATACAGGAGATACCTGGCTCAAAGACGATACATCCAATTGAAGAAAGCTGTCACAGTGCTCCAAACAAGATTCAGGTCACAAAAGATGGCCAAGAAAGCACAAATGGCGTACAACATACAAAGGGGAGCCATTATCACATTACAAGCTGCCTTCCGTGGATATGTGCAACGAAAGATGATAACACAGCAACATCATGCAGCCACTAAAATCCAGGCAACATACAAAAGATACCTGGATCAAAGAAGATACATCCAATTGAAGAAAGCCACTACTGTGTTGCAAACAAGATTCCGGGCACTAAAGATGGCCAAGAGAGCACAAATGGAATACAATGTGCAAAGAGGAGCTATTATTACGTTGCAGGCTGCCTATCGTGGATACAAGCAACGCAAGGACATTGCCCAACAACATCGTTGTGCTACAGTCATTCAAGCGATCATCAGGCAAAACCAAGCTCGGTCACGTTATCTCAGACTCCGTCAAGCAGCATGTGTGTTGCAGAATAGGTTCCGTAGTCGTCAGCTGGCTGTGCAGGTATCCAGAGACTACAATATCAAGAGGGGAGCCATAATCACCATCCAGGCCGCTTACCGGGGTTTCAGGCAACGAAGGTTTCTGGCCCAGCAAAGACGTGCTGCCACTACCATCCAAGCTTGCTTCAGAGGCCATCTGGCACGCAGAGAGTATCTTGCCTTTCGTTGCGCTGCCTACATCATCCAAACCAGACTTCGTGCCCAACTACTTTGTCGTGAAGTATGCCGAGAATACAATGTCATGAGAGGTGCTGCCATTACGCTGCAAGCCGCGTATCGTGGACATCTGCTACGAAGTTCGCTCGCCGTGCAACAACGTGCTGCCACCACTATTCAAGCTGCCTTCAGAGGTCACCAGGCTCGTAGACGGTATAAAACAATTGTTAGAGCTACTCGGGTGCTGCAGACAAGATATCGTGCCACTCAACTGGCCAGGAAAGCATGTGAGGAATTTCAGATTTTGCGCGGTGCAGCCATTACTTTGCAGGCCGCGTACCGTGGCTTTGTTTTGTGTAAGGAACTCTGCAAACATCAGAAAGCGGCAACAAGAATCCAGGCCCTCGTCAGAGGCCATCTTGCCCGTAAGCAGTACCAAAAAGTCCACAGAGCTGTACTCGTCTTGCAGAAACACATACGTGCATACCAACTTGGTCGCAAGGTGTTCGTAGATTACAACATCAAACGAGGAGTCGCCATCACCATACAGGCATTTTATCGATGCTATAGGGAACGAAAGTCATTTGCGGCTAAGAGATCATCGGCTATCAAAATCCAGGCCATTGTCAGAGGACACCTTAGTCGCAATATGAGCAGGAAGATGAAGGCAGAACAAACCACAGCAGCTGTCGTCCTCCAAAGAAGATGGAGGGCCAACGTGATGAGAGATGAGCAGAGGAGAGAGTATCATCTACAGCGGGGTGCCATCATCACAATCCAAGCCGCAGCCAGGGGCTTCCTCGTTAGACAGCTAATCAAGACTCAGCATCAAACTGCTACTTGCATCCAGTCAGCATATAGGCGACACCTTGCAATAAAATCCTACAGAAGCGTGCTGAGTGCTGTTCGCACCATCCAAGATCATGTCCGAGCACTCCTCCTTGCCCAGCAAGTGAGGAAGGAGTTCATCCAGCTAAAGAGAGCAGCAGTCACTTTGCAGGCAGCATACCGTGGGTCCCTGGTGCGGAGGAGAATTGCAGCTGAGAATGCAGCTGCGACGTGGATCCAGGCTTTGGTGAGACAGTTTGTTTATCGTAGGCGCTACAAGACGATGCAGAGAGCAGCCGTCATCCTCCAACGACGCTTCAGAGCCAAGAAGGCTGCCAAGGAGCAGTGGGTAGACTACCAAGTGACAAGAGGGGCTTGTATAACCCTGCAAGCTGCCGTACGTGGGTATCTCCTCAGGAGGCAAGTCAGGCGGTCGCATGAAGCCGCAACAACCCTTCAAAGTGCATATCGGATGTGGACGCAACAACAACAGTATAAACGTACAAGGGCTGCAGTCGTTACACTTCAGAGGCGGTGGAGGGCCTGTTTGCTTGCTAAAAGACTGAACCGTGAGTACACCATCATGAAGTCCTCAGCTGTGGTTATACAGAGTGCGTATAGAGGTATGGTAGCTAGGCGGTTAGCAAGGCAGCACCGTGCAGCACGTATCATCCAGTCTGAGTATCGTATGCATGTGGCAAGACGGACGTACCTCAAACAGCGTAATTCTGCAATCACGCTTCAAGCAAATTACCGAGCACACGCAGCCCGCAAATCATACCAAACAACCTTGTCTTCAGTACGCACATTGCAGAGATACGTCAGAGGGTACCTTCAAATGAAACAGGTGCGGGGCAACTATCTACTGGTGCGCAGATCTGCCATTATGATTCAGTCCTACGTCAGGTGTTGGAGGCAGCACCGCCTGTACCAAAGGCAACGCCAAGCGGCATTGTGCATCCAGTCGCATTACAGAAGAATGGTACAACAACAGAGGTACCTAAAGATCAGGAACGCAACCCTTGTTCTACAGAGGCGGTACCGTGCTACTATTCTAATGCAAAATATCATGCACGAGTATCATCTGAAGCGTGGTGCAGCTATAACGATACAAGCGGTGTACCGTGGTTACATCCAGCGAAAGGAATACTTGAAATACCGTTCATGTGTGATACGCATGCAAGCAACCATTCGCATGGTCATTCAACAGAAACAATACCAACAACTGAGAAATGCTACCATTACCCTTCAGACGAGATACCGTGCCAGGGTACTTGCCTCCAGTCAACAAAGGCGCTACCAGTGTGTCCGTGGTGCCATCATCACCATACAGTCAGCTTTCAGAGGGTACATCCAACAGTGTACGTACAGGCAAATGAGGTACCACGTAATCCGGATGCAGTCAAGAGTGAGAGGCGCTCATGCCAGGAAGCAGTATGCCCAGTTGCAGAAGGAGAGGAATGCGGCCATTTGTATCCAGAGATTCACCAGAGGGTACCTCACCCGGAAGACTCTAGA